>APFE031064598.1:155497-183763 GCA_000404065.3 Pinus taeda
TTTTATTAATACCATCTATCTATATACTAGGCCCATTTGCAACTACTGTGGTCCCGTCATTAATAGCGGGTTAACCACTTACAATTATTAATATGGGCTTTATTGACTCTTTATTATGACATGATCCCACTACATAAATAAGGGGGTTAGGGTGGGACCCTAACAAAATACAAGAACACAACAATTAATAAGGAGTTCACCCTATCCTCCAGGGCTACGTCTCCGGTCCAGCTTTCAATGGTGGCCTTCTTTTATTGTGTCTTAAAGCGGAGAAATACAATGAAGGAGCTCAATGTGAGTCTCCTGAAATAGAATTCGATTGGCAGGGTGGTTCTTGGATTCCCCAAGCCACTAGAGTGCACAGACTCTTTTCCTTACCAACTCTTGGCCTTTTTGGTCTTTAATGGAAGGAGCCCAATGTGGTGCTCAGTCTTGACAGATCCTCTTAGGGATGGCTTGAACCTCTCAAGCTCTCTGGTGCTCAATGCTGCCTGTGGTCAGCTCGGCCCTCTGTCTTTCTGCTTTTTGCTTCACTATCTTTCTTTTATCTATCGTTGTCTTCTTCTCTTTGATTCTTCCTGTCGACGTCCTCTCTCCGCACATTTTCTATTCTCTATTCATGGCTTTAAATCCAGTCGCTCTCATGACTATTTGATTCCTCTTCTTCCTCCATCTTGTTGCCTGCTGCTGCTCTCTTGGAGTTTCATGTCTTGGCGTCATCATCAATGGATCACAGGGAGTGGCCACTTGTCCTCTTGCGAACTGCGCCAGCTTTTCCTCGTCAGTTTGGTTCTTCGGTTATGTCGGGAAATGACTCATCCACCACCTCAGCGATCAAATCAAACCTTAAATCTTTATGGACCTTGGCTTATTCCCCTGTCAAATCCAGTCCTTTCATCAGGCGCGTTCTCAGCCATTAGATCTGGAGCCTCCAAATCCGACGCCATTCACTCATTTCGCGCAGTTGACTTGCTCAACCGTTAGCGTGCAATGAGCGGTGGTTTTCTCTCTCCTCTGCTTGTCACACGTCGGGTGCTGGATGGAATCACTAGGTTTTAGCCAAATCTGCTTACCGCCCAAGGGTGCCCCCAATATATACCATCGGTTTCTGGAGCTCGAGTCCCGCCTTTAGCCTTTTATTTTTTCCCATGGTTTCCCCGACTTCCATGTGACCGAGCGCTTCGGGTCTTTCCATTTCGAGGGTTTTACCCAGTGATTGCACATCAGAAACTGCCTCCTCTTCCTGATCCGAGCTTCCCAGGTGCTAGTTTCACCTCCTACGCAGTCTCCATGGGCCTCGGTCAGCACGCTTTGACCGAGGTCCTCATCATTCCACACTGGCTGCCAACTGACACTGTTCAGAGGTTTTTCCGATCGCTTTGTGCTCCTGAATTTGAGTTTTGTCCCGATCTGATACAGTCATGGTACTTTGATTATTCTTCATGGATCCAATTCGGATCAGAAGGCAAGGAGGAAGATAGTTCTTCCCAAGAGGACCAGCCTATCCAGGGATGAAAGTGGTCAAAGGCTTTGGTTCAAAGGCACTATGCAAGGCAAGTGTATGGAGGTTGAAAGAAGAGGGTGTTGTTACTCTCATTTACTGTTCAGATCAGTGTATCCGTCATTTGGATACCAAAAGTTCTTTTAGTGCGAAGGCGTGATCTAAAATGGATTTTGGATTCCTAAGCCTAAGTGTTCCTCACATAGGAAAATGAAAGTCCAAAGAAGTTCCTGGAAATAGCCCCATTGCAGATATCTTTTCCTTCTGAATCTACTATAACTTGAATGGGCAAAAATGGAATTAGGATGCAGAACTTATCATAGAAAGAAGATGCCCTTTGTTCTTTGGAAAAAGAGGCAAAATCCCCTAAAAATGGCAAAAAACCTTAAAAAGGGAAATCACATCAGAGGAGGTCCAAACGCGAACTTAAGCGGAAAGGGGAGAAACCCCCAATTGCCGATCTCTGATATATTGGGTCGAAGATAGGCCTGTGTTCGATGGTGGGACCCCGGGCCGAGCAATATTGCGATCACCCGTATCGGCGGATCAGCATCGACAATGCCACAAGGCAAAGGACGGACCCCGGGCCAATGTGACTTGCAATTGCGATATATCACATCGCAACATCACCTCGCAGCAATGAAAAATGGGTGATAACACCAGACCCGATGGATTTTATATGCATGGCACTATAAATTTTGAGATCCGATATATGTCGGGTTTCTATGTATTAACACTTTTCGGTGTAAAAATCGAAATACATAGGAAAAATTCCTGAAGCAATAAAGCCAGACCCGAAGGAGAATTATAGGCGTGATTCAAAAAATTTGAGTTCCCTAAAGGCAGATTTCTGGCAGGCCTTAGGCGAAAAGCGATATTGGGTTGGCTCCACCCGAGCCTACGCACTAGTCGACACGTGGCTGGCGGAGGAGAGAGGAAAACCGCCTTTTTGGGAAAGTAACCTCCCTACTCCTAAGCCGCCTGAAATTAGATATCGGCCATTGATCAGAGATCACCCAGATCAATAGTGGGGATTGCGATAGCAGCGAAAGGCGAACCTAATGCGATTTTAGGGCGATTGCGATAATATTTCAAGTCCGATAGGACAAATTTTTCCGGGTTTTTCATCATTTTCCCATGTATTTAGGATTTTATCCAATACACTAATGCGATGTGATATAATGCCTAATGGTAGACCCGATAGGGATTTTAAGGGCGATTGTATGGAATTTCACGTCCAGATTTCACATACGATAGTGTATTTTCCATAAAACTTTATGTAATGGATTTTTCTCAGTTTTCGGGGTTTTGCCTATGAAACAACCCTGATTCCTTCTGTAACCGCTCCTGATCATCATGCCACATTGCAACAGGCATTTTTACAGGCAATGATGCATTTTGAAGCCATGGAGCTGCAGAGCGAGATGGCCAGTCTAACTGACAAGAAGCAGAGAAGCCACAGAGCCGCAGAGGGATAATGAAACACAGAGAAATGGCTGGGGTAGCCGAAAAGTTGGAAAAGTACCTCAAAGGAGGTAGAGAGCTGAATGGAGAGCAAACAGGAGCAAAGGGAGTGAAAGCTAATGCGCAGAGCAGCTGAGGGAGTCTTTGGAGTCACTTGGAGGTCAAGTGAAAATCCAGAGAGCTTAAAGTTGCAATAAGCTAAAGCCAAAGAAGCCAAAGCCGAAGAGCCAAAGCCAGAGCAAGAGCCTAGAGCCAGAAAACTGAGAGCTTCAGAGCCAGGGGATAAGATGGTGTTCTGAAGCCATTGTGTTCTGTGTAAACCAATGGAGTTGAGTGTGGAGCTTCTAAATGAACTTAAACCATAATCCTAGAGAGCCTAGTTGAGTTGACTAGAGCTCAAGGAGATGTAGCCCAAGAGTTTTGGGTGAACTCCAAATTAATATTGTTGTTCTGTGTGTGTTCTTTATTGTTGCATTGTATCTATTGTTTTAATTGTTGTTATATGTCTTATATCAATTCAAGCAAACAAATTTAAAACACAAACAATTTAAAAAAAAACACCAGCATACACCTTATTTTCAAGCACATACTTTGTTCCGCATTGGTTAATCATAAAGACTTGGGAATATTTAAGAGTTGGAAGTGGGAGAGGTTCTTGTAAGTTAGACAAGAAGCCTAAGTGCCCCATTTTCAGATCACTTCTCTCTCTTGTAGGTTCTTTTCTCTATGTCTTCATTTTTAGTCTTCTTTGTTATTTGGCCTTCTTCATTTGTACATTCAAAACGTAAACATTGTTGAAGTCCAAATAAAAGAATCACCATCCATGAAAATACATAGGTTACCAATAGTTGTATCCACTCATTTTGTAGGAAATTGTTTCTTATAAATGGTTCATCAACTATTCTTCAATCACAACTCTACATATGTGTATGTCACTCCCCTTGCTCTACCATCATCATCCTTATCATCCTCATTCTCCCAGATTTTTTGTTTACCTATAACCCTATTGTTGATGTTCCTACATCTTAAATGATCTCCTTAAAGCGAGAATCCCTAATTTTGTCCCTTCACCAAAAGCAATGACTTTGGAGGGCTTAAAGGATTTCATTAAGACATTGTGTGACAAGTATGGTTTCCTTACAACCAAGGTTCTCTAGCCAAATATTGTTTCCAAGTGGTTATTTTCTCATTTACTTGCTAGAATAATCAAACTATATGAATATGACAACATAGCTCTTGATCTTGATCTTAAAGTTATGAAATACAAAAATGTTCAATTGCAAAATAGACTTGCTGGTTAAGAAATATTGTCTTGGAATTAGTCTCTAAATTTTTGCTTGATCTATTTGTGGTACCAAAATTTTACCAATGCCTTAGATGCAAAAAAAACTATATACAGAAAGAAGGGGCACCTATTGTTGTGAAAGAGGATGGATTGGCTTATGGGATGCGAGTTGTTACAAATACCCTTGAAGAAGCGTATGATGTAGTTGATAGTAGGCTTGTAAAAGGAAGTCTTGGGTCAACCCATCATCATATTATTGTGGGGTTGTTCCTGGAAGGAGATGAAACTTCATTTTTTTCTCTTGTTGATCGTGAAAGTGCTCTTCCTCTAATTTCAGCACAAGATCATACATGTGTGAGTGAAGGAGATACAAGTCCAAATATAGGAGGAATGGGGGCATATTCACTATCTCTAACCTTGACAAAGGAAGTTGAGTTGTCGAAAGTAAATAGAGGCAAAAGGAGGTTGCATGTTTGTAGGGGTACTCTATGTTGAGTTAATCATAGATTCCAAATCTGGTTTACCAAAACTCCTTGAATGCACTGTTCGATTTGGAGATCCCTATTGTCACATTAGCATTCCTTCTTTCCTTTTATGTTTGTCTAAGGCTTGCTTGACAAATTGTGTTGCAAACTATTGTATAGATTCAGTGTGTTAGGAAATGAGCAATGGCGATAAGGAAATAGATATATGGCTTTTTTATACTCCACTTTGAATAACGTCTTTGCTTGAACTTACATAAAGTAAATTATTTCATGATAATAAATGGAGAAAGTGAACTTGATTTTTGTGTGTCTTATGAGTTACAAACATTCAAGAAGTCTAATTTATCCATGGCCCCAATATGTCTGCAAAGTATTGGTGCCAAATCTTAAGTGTAATGGTCTCTAATTCTTTACTTGAAAGTTTGACAACTCTTCATTTGATTTATGTCCACAACTATGATACTCTAGTATCAGTTCATTAAAAAATGGATAGTACCTTAGATACATTGCCCTAATTTTATGCAGTGATAGGAAGAGTAAGCCAGTTATGTCTGTTATGCAAGAAATTATCTATTAGGTTATCTATTAGTTTTTTCATAGGGGTGAAAAATAGAAATTGGAAATATATATTGGTTGGAAATCAACTACCCAATATGTCTACAATTGTAAGCTCACAATAATGATTTAAGGAAGAAAAAAAATGACAAGTTGTTGATTCTTAGAAAAAATTGAGTCTTAGAAAAAAAGAGAGGCTTGATTGATGTTTTTGTTTATTTTAAGAATATAGACCTTGAAACTCATCAAAGCAAGTTTTTTGTGTTAACCAAAGATGAAGCAAGTCTTGTTGTGTTAAGAAGAGACAAGTAAAATAAAATGACTTTATATTATTTCACAGTATTGATTTACATAATTTGTTATCAAGATGAGATAATATATAGTAGGATGATCATATTTCTTTTGACTAAAGTACTTTAGTCTATAGCAAGTTCCTCAATTCCATAGGTACCATACCCTCCATCCAATAGTAGTAGCTTCCAGCAGTAGGGTCAGTAACATAGTCATTGGCTTACCCATAAGCAGTGTCCCTGTGGTTTATTCCTACTAAATAAGCATGAGTAGTAGATTGAGCATTAGATTTAGAGGTAGATTATGGAATAGACTAGTAAGGGAAATATGTTCATAGTTTTTTATCCATAAGTTGATCCAACATAAGTAAGGGGTGGTGGAGGGAGAATATCGTCGTTGGAGTAGATCAAAATCCACATATTATTTTTACCTTGAACTAGGAAGCTTATTTTGGCTCTTTCTTGAAAGAGAAGCATGTGTTAGTACTTCATTTATGAGCTTATTTCAATCACTCACTCTTACTCTTCTCCACATTAAACAATTTGAGCTTTGTAGGGCTCAATTATGAGACTCCATCATTGTGGAGGCTGAGGTGTTGTTTTGGTGTAGTTTCTCCTTCACTCAGGAGAAAACGCCCCCCCCCCCCCCCAAGCTCGATATATCCCAAAATCTCCCAAGAGAATTCTTGATTGGAGAAAATGTTTTCACCATTTCCTTCCAAACAATTAAAATTCCTCTGAATATCTCTACATCTATTTTAATCCAATATTATACTAATCTTGGGGATATTGGTGAGCATTATTTTTCCCTATAGATCTTCATTGTGAAACATTTTCCATGGGTTCTATGCTGCTAGGGCCACTATGAAAAAGTGAATGCTCCTTTTCTCTTTTTCTTATCCAAAGAAAATTTTCGTGTCTTCTCCAGGATTCCTTTAATGGGCTATGGATAACCAATATATGAATATTCCATTTAATTGGTTTTACTTGGCGATGAGCCTCCCTTCACTAGACAACCACCTATAGCACTAGATGTAATCTATTTTTTCATAGAGCCAAAACCAATGTCTATGGTTAGAATCATTCAGTTTTGAATGAAAAAATAAATATTTAATTCCATTGTCACAAGGAACATGGGTAGAGGGAGGTACTCACATTCTAATTGTTATTCCACTCCTAAGCAATTAAAATATTCACTAAATTCCTGTAATTTTGTTGCACACTTCTAGGACTTCCTTGTGCCTTCTAGCTTCTCTCTCAGTCCCTAATCTAAACATAATAATGTCATCTACAAATAACATGTGTGGTATAGATATGGAGTTTATCATTTTTATCCCTTTGATGGAACCTTCTCTCTTGTTGGTTGTTATCATTTTACTTAGTCCCGCAACCAAATAGAAGAATCTAGAAGTTGATCGATTTATTTGAATAGCAAAGGAAGCCAAGGATAAGCACCCCTTGATCCAGTTCACCACTGGAATTCCCATTCCTATACTAATCAAAATCATCTTAAGGCATAATATTAATTTGGTATAAGTGAGCATATAATCCACAATATGGGTAGAAGATACTAGTAAATTGCCTATAAAGGGATCTTGTAAAAACTCTATGTCCTATGAGTTTGGGGATTATACCTCTAAATATGATGGAAGATCTGGACCTAGATGTAACCTGTTAGGTTCCTATACCAATAGGAGTCATAATTTTGAATGACTAAGGTTAAGCCTTATAATATTGTACATACCTTTGCTTTCTGCAAATATTTTCCATATTAAAAAATTAAAAAATGTCAAGAGGGTATGTCCTAAAAGAAATATCAAAGGACAAAAGGAATAAGAGAAGGTGAAAAAATGAAAATATATGAACCCCAAAAACAAAAAGAGGCCATGAAAGTGTGAAATTATAAATGCCACTACTATTTACTTTTATGCATGATAATGATTGTGTACAATTTGTTATTCATGCCACAATCCATGGTAATCAAACTATTTAATACTGGTTATTTCATGCTTTGAATTTTATGTTTATAGTTAGAGAAATAAAATCTGACCAAACAGTTTAATCTTGGCAGATCATTAGATAGGTAGAGAAAATAAGAGTTCATTAGTTTAATCTAAGCCCTTGGATGATACAAGGTTAGAATTAGATAGATTACTTTTCAAAAAAAAAATGGATGATAAGGGCTTGCTAGCCTAAATTCACCCACATAAAATGAAGAAAAAATGGTAGGGAAAGTAATGGGTAAGTAGAAGAAAGGTTGTTGAAGTATAAAGTTGATTGGATTAAAACACATGCATCATGCTTCGACAAATATTTCTATATGTATGATCAACTATGGAAGAAAAAACAAAGCTTTGCAAGTTAATATGATTAACTCCCCCTCATTGATTTTTCCCCTTACTAATTTCCTATCCACAAGTATATTCTAGCACTTTAAATCCTTCAAGTCAAAGAGGCTTAGAGAATTTCTCTGACTTTTGGTGGAACCGAACCCTCGGCTTAATGACATATGGACATCAAGTGGTAGAATCCCCTTCATAAAATTCATTTCCCCTCATTACCATAATAAAACCCCTTTTCCTAAGGATAAACTTCATTTGCCTAGGAAAAGTGAAAACCCCCATGCAAATTCTATTTTCACTCAAAAAACCCACAAAGGTACGTTATCCTAAGTATCAAATGTATGAAATAAAATGCGCATATTTTACATTTATGCTAAGGGTACACTCACTCTGCTCATTTCATATTCATTTTTAACTTTTTTATATAAATCCCCATATTTATTTTCCCGTATATTAATTAAATCCCTTATATAAATACCCCAACCCTTAGCTTAATTATAAACCATAGTTGACCCCCTACTTCATACCCCCGAAAAAAATCGCTTAACTTGCCAATTTTCAGTAATGTTGGGTTAATCTCGTCATTAAACCTCGCCTGATTAATTAATCCCCTCATTAGCTTTGAATCAATCCCATACCGCCAAAGTTAAAAGCACGCCCCCCCGGAAACCCATGCTCTTATCACTCGCGCACCTCCCTCGCCCGACTATCATCCGATCAACATCCCCCTCATTCGACGATCCACAGTCATATCGGCCATGCTCAACGTCCGACCTTTTCCCATCCGATAAAATGGTTTTCCCCGACCCCCCAACTGTTATGTGTCGAACTTTGGAGTAGATTGGGTGACCCCTCCCAAATACCACCTGACCCTCATAAGCAGTGTGATGGTTTGGGAAACAAACTCCCCACTCAACCTGATAAACCACCTACTATTCATTCATAAAATTTTCTGCCAAAAAGTGATCATTGCTCCATAAAAAGGTCGAGAAGCCCTTTTTCGCCTTTTTCGCTCATTTTCTTTATGAACCTCTGCGACACCTGCCAACCTGAAAACTACTAAGTAACCCCATTTCAGTCCTCAAAGAAGTGGTGGAGACCACCTTCAGAGCTCTCAGAGCCATTTCAACCTTCCATCGTCATCCAAAACTCCAAATTTGAAGATAATTCACCCATCTCCAGGTATTTGTGAATGAATTACCAGACCTCCTTTAAAAATTTGAAAATGTTCACTCTTGAAGTATTTTAATTAAGTAAAATTAATTGAAAATTAATTTAAATTTAAAAGCCTGTGACCAAAGCCTTCTGAAAGTTTCTAGTTTTCATTTTAAAACCCCTAAATAAACCTTTAAAGCCAAATTCAAATCCACAAGAACTGAATTATGGTTGCACATGTTGCCATGGATGTCAAACCTATCACAACTCCCCATTTAAACCTCGACCACCTTCCCCTGGCTGACAAGGATTTCCAAATCAGAGATACCAGTGCATGAGGTCCTACTCAAACTTCATTGTTTGAGTAGGGATAGATATCTGAATCATTCTGATGACATTGGTCTTTGGGAATCCAATTTCCCCAAATACCAATTTCCCCAAGTACATGTTTTTTCCAAAAATTGTCCATATGTGCCATTCCTATTACATTCCCAGCCAGAGAGCAATAATATCCCCTGACCAAAAAATCCTGTTTACCATCACAGCTGAATCAATCATTGAGATGTTACAGCTCCAACCAAGCCCAAACCTAACCCCACTCTCCATTGGGTATTTGTTGGACCAGTATTCCAAATTGAGTCTATCTAGGTTAGCCCAAATATTCCATACATCCAATGTTTTAGAGAAACGTATTCCCAAAGATGCCCCTCCATATGTTGTTGCCATTTTCTCTGAAAGGGGCAAGCATATTGTGACTATGATATCATGTGTTCTGGGTTGTACCACTGATGAATTTGTTGATGAACTTGTCCTAGTCTTCATGTCTATTTACACCCGAGGACAACCTCCCACTATTTTATATGATTATGCCCAATTCATAGCTGAAAGAATGCTTGAACAGTTCACCAGAATGCACAATGAGAGAGTATTTAAATACTCATATGTTCTCTACCTATACTATCATCCAGACATATTTCCTTTCACTCTTCAAAAGCTAGATACAAAAGGCCAACCCAAGTCTGTCATATTTTGGACCCCACTTTTCTACAAGTTTCAATCACCATATACCTATACAAATTTCATTGATTATTTTGTTCATCTAGTCATGACTATGCTGACAGGAAGCCCTCCACTCAAAATAAGTCAAGAGATCAAAAGGATGCTTCAGTTGTCTAAACAAAGCAAAGTGGGACATTGGTACCTTTACCAAAATCACACAGAGATAAGAATCTATGGTTGCCAGCTTGCACCATATAAACTGCCCAAATACCCCCCCATGAGGTTATTTTCTCTAGAGTACTATAGATAAATAATGAACTCTGATGAGATCAATTTTGTCTTGGCTAAGAAAAGATCACAATTTAAAGTCAAAAACCAGTTAGGCCCCTTCATTTGCAATTATAGAGAGGCAGGGGAGGAGGAAAACCAAATTTTGTAGCAAATGAAGTTCCAAAAGAGTTTCATGTGGAGTTATGACCCCCAAGAGTTTATGACCAGAGAAAGAAGGCCAACTTGGGACCTTATATTCATCATCCCATACCAGAGATAGAAAGATATGCCAATCAATCTGAGTGGGTGGAAAACACTCTTGTAGATAGGGATAGTACAAAGGTAGATGTAGAGAATACCATGATTGACTTAGAAAGATAGCTTGGTGAGAGCTCATTTCTGCAGGTACCTGAACAGTAAGAAAGAACCATGAGCACCCTTCCTATCATGCAAACTCCTAAGAATGAGGAAAAGAACCCCAAAAGGACTAGAGAGGAACCCTCAAGTTCAGGAATAGGCACATCAAATATACAATATGAGACCAGTCAGAGCAAAAGGCCTAGGCTAAATCCTATTTCAGAGCAGGAAGACACAGAAGGCTCAATAGAAATGACTAATAGTGAGCTGGAGAGAAGTAAAGGCACAACTCCATCTAGGGAAACACAGGGACCATCCACATCACAGACACAAATTTTGGAAAGGCAGCTAAGTGTAGAAGTATCCTCATTCAGTAGGCCTGCTGATAAGGATAAGGATATAAAAGATAGATATCAAGATATCAAGATGAGAAATGAGAAACTAAAGGCCCAAACTTATGCTTAGTATCTCAAACTCACACCTACCAATCAGACCAGGTTGATTTCAGCGCTGGACATCAAAGAGGGAAAACTATAGATGTCCTCCATAAAACCAACTACACAATAGCTAAGGACGTCAGCAGATTACAAAAAAATTGATTTTGAGGTAATGGAAAGGGATATTCATCCCATAGACCAAATTTAATTTCATAAATAGGCTAGAGAAATGATATACTCCACCCTTACAGGTAAAGCCATAGTTTCCCATCAATTGCAAAATTCATTGACCAATATCTCAACTCAGTACCAGTTGGAGAAGGCCTCCTCACAGGCCAAGGATACTATAATTAATTCTTTGGAAGACTTAGTTATTGAATTGGGACATGATTCCAAAGACATTAAAGCCACTGAGCAACTAATTAAGAAGAAGAATGATGACAATGCAGCACTTAAAAAACAACTAAAGATACCTCAGCTGCAGCATCCCCAGACAATGGAAGTTTTGGAGAGCCAAACCAGGCATGAAGAGTTGATGGACTTAGTCCTCAAACTCAATGATCCGTTAAGGGAAACAGAGAAGGAATTGGACACCTTAATTCAATTGAAGAAAATTGATATTGCCACTACATTTGTAAATCTCATCCCAACGGTTTCAACAGTTGTCCCATCTACATTGGCAACCTCATTGGCTCCCATAGCTCCTATGGCCACAACAGAACAGGTTTCAGCATAGTCTACATCAGCAACAGGTACATCAGGGGAATACACAACAAAATTTGTTAGAGCTATGGAGGAAATGTCCATATAGGCTACAGAAATGAATAAGCTGAAAGAAAAGGTGTCAAGCTTGGAAACTGATTGCAAGCTTGCCAAAATTATGCACAAGGAGGAAGTGCAGAGAGCTGCAAGAATGAATGAGAGAATAAAAGCCATGGAAAAGGACTTAACACTAAAAGAACCTCTTGGGAAATTTAAGGAACTTATATGGGCCAATATCATTGACTCTGTCAATGATATTTGGCCATCTATTCAGGTAATTTTTGAACAGATAGATCTAATAAAGATGGCTACAGAAGGCATCCAAAAGGTAAAAGTGGAATTGGGAGAAATTCCCGAGGATGCCACTAGAATCATCCCATTCCTTAACAGTAAAAATAGATATGAGCTTCAGGAATTAGATATAGAAGACAGAACATAAACAATTTTGAATGTAAGGAAGGTCCTTTCCAAGAGAAACTTGATGTTAAACTTGGAGGACAAATACCAAAATATGCAGGTATCCATTGATAGATTCATGGCTAAATTTCAAATTTTGAGAGAGAAATGGTTACCCAGTCCCTTAGTCATAAATGAAAAGCTCATGACTCAACAAGTTTACAATAGCAAACTCAAAGAGCTATCCAAAGAACAGGCTAGTACATATCCAATGAAGGCATTGACAATATAAAAAGTACTATGCCACACGTTTGAAAACTTGTTTTACCTCCAGCATGAGGTAAAACCCCTATTTATCAACAAGCCTACTTTCTCCAAGTACACTGAGGCAGATGAAATATACAGATGGATGTTGAAGAACCAATTACCTGATGCTGAAATGCGAGAAAAATTGACTAATTTAATGTAAGGAAAATGCAATAAAAAGATAAAAGAAAAATAGCCAGGTGAAAAGATTAAGACAAGTCAGCAGGGTCAAAGAGTATCAGTGTCAAAGTGTATCAAATGAAAGCATAAAGTGACTAAAGCCTCCAACGTGAAAGTTCAAACAACAAAGAGCATAAAGGGCTAAAACCAAACCATAAAGGCTAGCAGTACCACAATAAATGGGACAACATGAAAGCAGTTCAATAGCTATCTCTATCTTCTTGCAAGAAGACATTTTTATTTCCTAGATTAAATCTCAAGTTAGTTTGAGATATTTTGTAATAATTTTTGTATAAATACTTCACAATTCGAAGTATGTAGGGTGGATTCTTAGACATTTCTATAGAGACTTCTTATCAAATACTGTAAAGCTATTGTATCACGGACTGAGCCAACAAGCTGGATTGATGAATAAGGAAAAGATATTTTACAGGATTCATGTGTTAAGCGAAGTGCAGACAAGTATTTTCTCATGTTATTGTTATCTTTTTTAAAGTTTTTCCACAATCTTTAATGTATTTTTGAATCTGAATGCTATAGCTCGAACAATATCTCAGAATTTGTTTAATTACACTCTGTTTTAACAGTTACGCATATAAATGTTTTCTACTCTTATCTAAGTTAAGGAATTCTTAATTTCTCCTTAGTTTAGGTTGTTTCTTGCTAATCTAGACCAAAGGATTCTTAAGTTCCCTTTTCTTTCTATTACCCTGTATTCCTCATTTATATCCCAGTCTGAGAACCCTTAATTTCTCTCTCACCCTGATTAAAACCATTTCACCCCCCTGTTCGAAAGACCTACACTTTACTCTGTTAGCTTGCCCTTTGAACATTCCCTTTAGTGATTATATCCAGTTTTACTACCCTTCTGTTGACTCCATAGCCCAATGGTCTAAATACATTATTCTATCCAAATTTTTTAAGGATTACACCATCCAATCTTGAACACCAATCAAAATCCCCCCGAACATTCATAACTATCCTAAAAATCTCAGAAAACAAAGCTAAATCATATAGAGAGATCCATCCCTGAGCCTAGGTTGGCTAGAGCATATGCTCCAAAGTTGGTTTGTGGTTACCTAGGTTTTTTTTTTCTTCTAATAACTTCTAGAGAAATCTCTGAGTGATAACATAGTGGCAACCATACTGGGGACCATCGAATCCTCAGTCCTAATAAAGCTTTAAGAAAATTCTAAATCTACATTTTGAGCCTCTTAAAGTCATTTGTTAGAAGTTACTTGAAAAAGTCTCACAAAAACAGTTAAAAATTTTGAAATTCTGGCTTCTAGAAAGACTCGTTTTACTGGGGCTAATCCAGATCCAAACCCTGCCCCAGTAGTTGATAATCCCAACCTAATTTCAAGAAAACCTAAAAAAGGAGAAAGCTCAATTAGCCAATTACTATTAGTTAAATCTAATTCATGTCCTGATGAGTGGTTGTTTTTAGAAGAACTCCCCTTTGATGTACCATTTGATATTTCATTATTTAGAACAAAATCTAAAAATGAAATCGCTGAAATTGTTCTAGATCCTAATTTTATTGCAAACCTTGAAATTCAACAGGCCAACAAATCAATTGATGAGTATATTCTGAAATCTCCACAATCATCCATTAATACTACCACGACCCCTAATATTTTTGAACAATTGTCCACTACTTTGAGTTCACCATTGTTCCCTTCAACTTCAACAATAATACCTTTTGAAGTCCATTCTTTACCACCATTTACACCTTCACTCCCTCACCAACCTATCATTACTCATTCATCATCTACTATTCCTGGTTCTTCATCCATTGTTGCATCATCTCCAAGTACCTCAACCCACATCTCAGCCCCTCCCAACTTACAGCAATGGCAAACAAATATGCTCCTCTCGTTTTACCTACCCAACTTCATGCTATACATGCATATTACCAGAGTAAGATTTTCCTATTTGACGCTACTAGTCATTACACTGCCCAGTAGCATGTAAATAAGATGTCTGACTTTTTTGAATTACATGAAATAGATGAAGTTGATGTCTAGATGAGACTCTTTTCCCAAACTTTGATTTGTGATGTCAAGAGGTGGTTTAAAGCCTTTCCTGCCAACCACATTGCAGACCTAGCAAATTTCTAAAGGTTTTTTATTGATAAATGGGAAAAGAAAAAGAATCCCTTACAAATCCTTTCAGAATATGAGAATATTAAAAGAGGACCTAATGAAACTATTCAAGATTATTGCGCTAGATTCAATAATATATATAACGCAATCCCAGTGAACCTTAGACCCTCACCTGACTTAGCATTAATAAAGTTCCCTGATGGTTTTGACATAGATATGGCATATCAACTTATGGAAAGAAACCCCCCAACATTAGAAGAAATGCAAAGTGTAGTTGTTAGTGTAGAAGCTAATTTATTAGCTAAAATGGCTAAAGTTAGAAGTGAAAGGAGAGGAACTACAAAGGATGAAACTTCACCATCCGACATTAAAATAGATAGTTTAGCCAAAAGTATGGAAATACTAATGGATAGAATAGAGAACATGGAGAGAAAAACTCAAAGGGATAACCAACAAGCACCTCCAGTTAGAAACCCAAATTTTAGAAAAAACCAGAACATTGGGAAAAATGGACCAGATCAGAACATTAGGCCTCATTTTCAAGAAAATTATGCAGAGACATCCCATCCAGAAGATCCAAAACAAGATACACAAATTAACCTAATGGGAATAAATGATGAGGACATTGTTTTTCTAACCCAAGATGAGCAGGAACTATATATGTTGCAGCAATTACAAATACAGTCTGGGGAATCATTTTATTACAAACAAGGATATAATTCTGCCATCTTTGAAGTCCATAAATAGTACAATCTAAGAAGCAAACAGAATGTTGATGTCTCTGGCCAAACCAAGAAGACAATACAAAATAAACCCAAGAAAATAAAAGAATCCCCTGTTTCAAAAATCCTCCAATTCTCCCTAGGGAAAACCCAAAACCTTTTAGCCCAAAAATTGTAGACATAACCTTTGATCAACCTTTTGCTGATCAACCATCCACTTCAATCCCACCTAAGGAACCAGTGGAAAAATCCCAAAACATCATATTTGAAAATCCACATAAGAAGGTCCCCAATAAAGAAAAAGAAGACAATCCTACTCAAATCCCTGCTGTAAAAGTTCAAAACCTTCAAACAAAAAAAGTCTCTTTGCCATTAAATTTGGGAGCAAAGGTCGCAAAGCTAAATATTTCAATCCCTTTAACATAACAAATCAAGAATGAAACTTATAAATCACAGATAACTGAAACCTTAAACATTGCTGAAAATGAGGATTCAGTCAACTTGTTTGAAGACCAACCAGAAGTTATATTTGGTCCAGATGTTAATGGCAAACCATTAGAAGGAGGAGTTCCACCTTTTTACATTAGCCTTAATATCCATGAAAAAATTCTACACAATGCAATGTTGGATTCTGAGGCCTCTCACAACTTAATGCCCAAATCAGTGATGGAGAAATTAAACCTAGACATTACAAGGCCTTACAAAGACTTATTCCAATTTGACTCCAGTCAGGTAAAGTGTCTAGGATTGATTAAAGACCTGTGTGTCACTTTAGTCCAATATCCTGTCAAAAGCATCCTTATGGATATTGTAGTTGCTGACATTCCACCAAAGTATGGCATGTTGTTATCAAGATCATGGGGAGCCAAACTTCACGGATCCTTACAACTAGATATGTCATATGCAATAATCTCTATTTTTGGACAACCTAAGAAACTATACCAAGAAACCTTAATAAAATATATGGTAAGTAGCCAGGATCAGCCTCAAAACTTTCCCATCTAATCCATACACTTAGATATTGATTCTTTTATCCTGTATAATGTTGATCAAACACAAGAAAAAGTTTTAGCCAGTACTAATACAGAACCAAAAGAAATTGCAGTTTCTACACAAAATGAAACAAATCAGACTACAGAATTGTTCAATGAACAAGATGGTCAAAGTGCTATAAATGATGAAAAGTTTGTTGCACCAGATAGTGTAAATATAGATCATGATATATTGTGGCATTTAGAATTTGATGGATCAATCAATAGCTTAGGAGCCAGAGTAGGAGTGTGGATATACAATTTGGAAAATAATTACTCAGAAGGCTATGCATATAGATTGAATTTTAAATATACCAATAATATGGCCGAGTATGAAGCATTAATTTTAGGTCTTAAGTTAGTTAGTAATCTAGGAGCTAAAAGAGTTTCTGTCATGGGAGACTCTGAACTAATTATAAAATAGACTGATGTTGTATATATGACAAAGGACCCTAGATTAATTTGTTATAGGGGAACTATCATAGAAATACTTAACATTTTCCTAGAAACAAAGCTTGTAGTAATTCCTAGAAAACATAACATGCAAGCCCATAGTTTAGCAATGTTTTCCAACACCTGCAAATTACCCTTCTACCCTAACCATCAGTAAATTGTTGAAGTTAGGCATTGACCTGCAATTCTAGATAATTTGAAGAATTGGAAAATATTTTCTAATGATAAACAGATAAATAACTTTTTAATTTCAGAAGAAAAGTTTGCCAATAACAATATAGATACTGATACATCAATAGATCCTGACACTAAGGATGAGATGGAAATAAATGAGATAGAAGGTGATGAAATAGATAGACTCAACCCAACTAAATTTACCAGATTAGATGTAGATAACTTAGAGAAAATTGAGACTGATGAAATAATCAATGAAGAAACCGAAGTAATTAATCTCAAGGATAACTTCTTGCCAAAAGGATTAACCCCTCTGGAAGATTTATTTGATTCAAATGATGTTCCTAGGAAACCTAAAATGGAAGGTTCAAGGTCTAATATAGAGGAACGTAATATAGGCACCGATGAAAATCCTAAACTGATCAAACTTTCAAAATCATTACCCCCAACTGGAAAAAGTGAAATACATTGAGTTGTTGAAAGAATTTCAGGATGTCTTTGCATGGAGTTATGAGGACCTCAAATCCTATGACACCAAGATCATCCAGCATACAATTCCTATTAAAGAAAATCAAAAGCCTTTCAAATAAAAACTTAGAAGGATTAATCCTGTCTTATTACCTGCAATCGAAAAAGAAATTTAGAGGATGTATGATTCCAAAATAATTGCACCAATCAAATTTTCTGATTGGGTCTCAAACTTGGTGCCAACTAGAAAGAAATCTGGTGAGATCAAACTCTGTGTGGATCTCAGAAACCTCAACAAAGTGTCACTAAAAGACAATTACCCTCTCCCCAAAATGGACCACATTTTACAGAGAGTAGTTGGATCAACCAGAATCTCATTATTGGATGGGTTTTCTGGTTACAATCAAATCTTGGTTCATCCAAATGACCAACCCAAAACTACCTTTACTACTCCTTGGGGCACGCTTATGTATGTGAAAATGCCTCTTGGACTAATAAATGTAGGAGCCACTTTCCAGAGGGCTATGGATATAGCCTTTGCAAAAGAAATTCATGATTTCCTTGTAATATATCTAGATGATATTACTGTATTTTCAAAATCTGACAATCAACATTTGGATCATCTAAGGCAAGTTTTTAAATGATGCAAGAAATTTGGAATCTCCTTAAACCCCAAAAATTCCTTGTTTAGGTTAGAAGAAGGAAAGTTGTTAGGTCACATAATTTCAAAAGATGGTATAAGAATAGACCCTGCTAGAATAGAAGCCATCCTGCAAATAAAACACCCTATGAACATTAAAGAGTTACAAGTTTTCTTAGGAAAAAATAATTTTCTTTGAAGATTTATATACAATCTGGAAAAATTAATTAGATCACTAAACAACATGCTGAAAAAGGACTCCACCATAAAATGGATTGTTGAGGATAAAAAAATCTTTTGAAGACATTAAACTAGCCTTGACTAAAACACATGTGTTAATCAGTCCTAAATTTGACAGAAATTTCATCTTGTTTTACTTTGCTTCTAAGCACATAATTGCTACAATTCTATTGCAGAAAAATGACTAGGGCTATGAACAACCCATTGTTTTCTTCAGCAAAGCCCTAAGAGATGCACCCTTGAAATATAATATAATGGAAAAACAAGCCTTGGCTTTAGTCAAAGCCATTAAGGACTTTAGGGTATACATCTTGTATTCTCATATAGTAGCCTACATTCCTAATTCAGTAGTTAATGGCATCCTAACTCAGGATGGTCCTGATGGAAAGAGAGGAAAGTGGATTGCTATTATTTTAGGGTATGATATAGAAATTAAACCTACTAAGTTAATCAAGGGCCAAGGTTTAGCCAAACTCATGGCTGAATCAAACTGTCAGGCCTTGGATATAAACTTTATTGCAGTAGTAAATAATGAAGAGGAGATGGTGACTCCACTAGTCAGCCAGGCCTTTATTGAATCACCTTGGTATGCTGATATTATTTATATTTTATTGAATTTACAAGCTCTTCTTGAATTATCTAGGACTAAAAGCAGGTTTTTGAAGATGAAATCCTTGAAATTTTGTATATTAGAAAATGCTCTATTTTGGAGAGATCATGAAGGTATTCTTCTCAATTGCTTATTAAAAGATGAATCTGACAAATTTTTAGAAGAATTTCAAGTAGGTGATTGTTGAGGACACCTTTACTAGAAGACACTGCAGATAAAATCCTTAGAGGTGGCTTCTACTGGCCTACCTTGCTTGCTGATGTCAAAAAATATGTGACCTACTATCACAAATGCCAAATTTTTTAGGGGAAGAAAAAGGTCTTATCTTTACCCCTCAAGTCAATCTCTGTAGAAATACCTTTTCAGCAATGGGGTTTAGACTCATTGGTGAAATTCACCCACCCTCCTCTGCCCAGTATAAATGGATTCTCACAGCCATAGACTACTTCACAAAATGGATAGAGGCCATACCTTCAAGGCAAGCCACAGATACTGTTATCATAACCTTCCTTGAAACCAATATTCTATCAATATTTGGATGGCCAACTAAGTTCATTATTGATAATGCAACAACCTTTAAATCCAAAAGAATGATAGATTTCTGCAATAAATACCATATCACCCTTGGCCATTCTAGAGCATATTACCCTCAAGGTAATGGACTAGAAAAATCCTCAAACAAAAGCCTAGTAAATATCATCAAGAAGTTACTAGAGGACAATAAGAAAACTTGGAATAAAAAGTTAGACAATGTCTTATGGGCAAACAGATTGACTACTAAGAAATCAATTGGTACTTCTCCCTATCGACTAGTTTATGAAATGGAAGTTGTCTTTCCATCCTCTTTTGGAGTACCAGTAATGAAGATACTTCAAGAATTGCAGGTTGAACCAAATAGTATCCAAAGAATAATCATCCAAACTATTCATCTACAACAAACCAGAGAAGAGGTCTATGTTAGGTCTCAAGTTGTGCAGGAAAAGATTAAAATGATTTTTGATAAGAGAACCAAGGCTAAAGATTTCTACATTGGTGACAAAGTGCTCAAGTGGGGTTCAAGGAGGGAAGACAAAGGCAAACATGGGAAATTTGATTTCTTATGGAAAGGTCCCTATGTCATTTATGCTTATAGGGGAAATAATGCTTTCTTCTTGAGAGAAATTGATGCTACAAATGCAGAAGGTGTGCCACTGAATGGTCGAATGCTAAAACATTACTTTGAACCAAGTTACTAATTTTCATTTTTCATTTGTACATATTTTATTTTCAAAAGTCTAGTTTGGATTGGATGGTGATTTTTGAAGTTGAAGCCCAAAGAGAAGGCACTAAGCTTTAAAAATATTTAATGTCATAAGTATCAATAATGCAGATTCACAGAAGGACACTTTGCAAGGTAACATCAGCAACAATTCGAAGGCTACTGATCTTCATTAGTTCTTGACATTTCTCTAGAAAATGCCATCCCCAAGTGGAGCCACTGTTAGGTTGTTATACCAATAGGAGTCATAATTTTGAATGACTAAGGTTAAGCCTTGTAATATTGTACATACCTTTGCTTTCTGCAAATGTTTTCCATATTAAAAAATTAAAAATGTAAAGAGGGTATGTCCTAAAAGAAATATAAAAGGATAAAAAGAATAATAGAAGGTGAAAAAATGAAAATATATGAACCCCAAAAACAAAATGAGACCATGAAATTGTGAAAGTCTAAATGCCACTACTATTTACTTTTATGCATGATAATGATTGTGTGTAATTTGTTATTCATGCCACAATCCATGGTAATCAAACTATTTAATCTTGGTTATTTCATGCTTTTAATTTTATGTTTATAGTTAGAGAAATACAATCTGACCAAACAGTTTAATCTTGGCAAATCATTAGATAGGTAAAGAAAATAAAAGGAGCTCATCAATTTAATATGAGCCCTTGGATGATTTAAGGATAGAATTAGATAGACTACTTTTCAAAAGAAAAATGGATGATAAGGGTTTGCTAGCCTAAATGCACCCACATAAAATGAAGAAAAAAAGATAGGGTAAGTAATGGGTAAGTAGAAGAAAGGTTGTTGAAGTATAAAGTTGATTGGATTAAAACACATGAATCATGCTTAGAAACATATTTCTATATGTATGATCAAATATGGAAGCAAAAAACAAAGCTTTGCAAGTTAATATGATTAACTCCCCCTCATTCATTTTTCCCCTTACTTACTAATTTCCTATCCACAAGTCTATTCTAGCACTTTAAAGCCTTCAAGTCAAAGAGGCTCAGAGCATTTCTCTGACTTTTGGGTGGACCAAACCCTCACCTTAATGACTTATGGACATCAAGTGGTAGAATCCCCTTCATAAAATTCATTTCCCCTCATTACCATAATAAAACCCCTTTTCCTAATAATAAACTTCATTTGCCTAGGAAAAGTGAAAACCCCCATGCAAATTCTATTTTCACTCAAAAAACCCACAAAGGTACTTTATCCTAAGTATCAAATGTATGAAATAAAATGCACATATTTTACATTTATGCTAAGGGTATGTTCATTCCACTCATTTCATATTAATTTTTAACTTTATTATATAAATCCCCATATTTCTTTTCCCATTTATTAATTAAATCCCTTATATAAATATCCCAACCCTTAGTTTAATTATAAACCATAGTTGACCCCCTACTTCATACCCCCAATAAAATTTGCTTAAATTACCAATTTTCAATAATGTTGGGTTAATCCCATCATTAAACGCCGCCTGATTAATTAATCCCCTCATTAGCTTTAAATTAATCCCATACCGCCAAATTTAAAAGCATTGGGCCCCCCCAAAACCCATGCTCTTATCACCCACGCACCTCCCTCACCCAACTATCATTTGATCACCATCCCTCTCATCCGATGGTCCACAGTCATATTGGCCGCGCCCGACGGCTAACCTTTACCCACCCGATAAAGTGGTTTTCGCCAGTTCCCTGATTGCTACATGTCAAGCTTTGGAGTAGATCGGGTGACCACTCCCAAATATCGCTCGACCCTCATAAGCAGTGCGATGGCCTGGGAAACCGCCTCCCCGCTCAACCCGATAAACCAGCTACTATTCATTCATAAAATTTTCCGCCAAAAAGTGACCGTTGCTCATAAAAAGGTCGAGAATTTTCTCTCATTTTCTTTATGAACCTCTGTGAACCACTGCGACACTTGCCAACCTGAAAACTACCAAGTAACTCCATTTCAATCCTCAAAGAAGCAACGGAGACCACCTTCAAAGCTCTCAAAGCCCTTTCAACCTTCCATCGTCATCCAAAACTCCAAATTTGAAGATAATTCACCCATCTCCAGGTATTTGTGAGTGAATTACCAACCCCCTTTCAAAATTTGAAAAAGTTCACTCTTGAAGTATTTTAATTAAGTAAAATTAATTGAACTTTACTTTAAATTTAAAAGCCTGCAACCAAACCCTTGTGAAAGTTTCCAGTTTCCGTTTAAAAACCCCTTAAGAAACCTTTAAAGCCAAATTCAAATCCATAAGAACTGAATTATGGTTGCTCATGTTTCCATGGATGTCAAACCTATCACAACTCCCCATTTAGACCTCGACCACCTTCCCCTAGCTAACATGGATTTCCAAATCAGAGATACCAGTGCATATGAGGTCCTACTCAAACTTCATTGTTTGAGTAGGGACAGATATCTGAATCATTCTGATGACATTGGTCTTTGCGAATCTAATTTGCCCAAATACCAATTTCCCCAAGTACATATTTTTCCAGAAATTATCCATATATGCCATGACTGTTACATTCCCAGCCAGAGAGAAATAATATCCCCTGACCAGAAAATCCTATTTACCATCACAATTGAATCAATCAATGAGATGTTACAGATCCAACCAGGCCCAAACCTGACCCCACTCTCCATTGGGGATTTGTCGGACCAATACTCCAAATTGGCTTTGTTTAGGTTAGCCCAAATATTACAGACATTCATTGTTTCAGAGCAACATTTTCCCAAAGATGCCCCTCCAAATGTTGCTATCATTTTCTTTGAAAGGGGAAAGCATATTGTGACTATGATATCATGTGTTCTGGGTTGTACCATTGTTATCGGGAAATCTAGTGTCTATGCAGAGCTACTAGTCCCACTAAGACGGGTAGCTATCTTAGAAACAAACAAATTAAAGCTACTTTTGTTTTCCTTTACGAGAATTAGATAGGAGAGGAGCAAATAATACCAACCTTAATTTTTCGCTTGGTTCTCTACTTGTTCCTTCTCCCCTTTGACAGATCTTTGCCGCTCCTCCCTTGACCACTCCGCTTCAAAGAGTACCTGTAAAGTCAAAGTAGCATAATACCTTCAAAGTGCAGATATCTACAATCATAAAAAATATAGGACCAGATATATATTGACCACACAAATGCATATATTAGCAGACATACAAGAATGTGGATGAAAACTTGAATAGCTTTATTGATATAGAGATTAGAAGAGAGGATTACAACCCATTGATCTGACCCAGTTTCATCCTCCTAGCATGAAATCCCTTCTTCACCTCATGAAAAGCTTAGATCACCCAACACTATGATATTCCACCAAGAAACTAACAGCACTTCCTTAGGCAAGTGTCACAGGAGAAGTTTCTGGAAGATTCCATGATCATCCACCTTGTAAATTGTCTCTGCCATTTGTCTACTCTTTCCCATCACACCCTATAGAAGGGATTTTCAGTATGCATCGCACTTTTTGCCCTGAGCAGGTGAGATGCATGGCACCCTCTACACTGAGCAGTCTGTATGGTCCCGTTTTGACCAGTTCTGAGCAGTTTTCTATGGAGAACTTCTGGGAGATGATGTAATCAGCTAACCTTGTTTCTTTAGGGCATGAAACAAAACTTTTAGGGACTTAGAAGCCCTTGGTTATGGACATATATGATTTGGGGTTGCAATGTCCAAATATTTTTATAACAATTTCCCCCTAAAGCATGAGGTCGAAAATCTTTTGATGTCGAGTGAAATGCTTTATCATGAGGATCCGAGGTTTTTCGAACTGGAAGGTGACCTGTAATAAGATATAATATAATGCATTATCTTCATAACATTTTCATGATCTAGCTAAGGTGGGCATTCCCATGCTCAGATTTATAAATTCATTTTCATGTACATAGGATAAACAACCGTCTGTGTGGCAGACTGATGATTCTGGTAGAGCCATCACCCTTTGATTTGCATGATCATCTGTGCAGCAATGATGTACATTTGATGTCTTTATTTTCCTGAATATATCGCAGCTCGGATGGACAAAACTAGATCCGAGGTCTTCAAACTCATCCAATCTTCGCCCGAAGTACAAGCCGATCCATGTGAAAAATGTTCTGGAGTCGAACATGGAAAGACATCACCTGATTACCAGCCAATGATGTAAGTTGTTAACAGGCGCAAGAGGAATCACCGATAATGATGATGACCCTCAAGGTACTACAGTACAATTTGCGTGGTGTGAAAAAGGACTTGGCATTAAACACCAAGCAAAATCTTTCGATCAAAGGCCATTGATGTAAACTTGTCGCCGGAAGTGAGAAACTTGCCATTGAGGCATGCAAGCTTCAAAGTACTGAAAGGGTTGTTCCTAAGTCGACTTCTTGGATAAAGAGTTGTCATCGACAAGAAGTAACCCATTGTAGGAGGGCCTTAATGAATCCCACATCTAAGACACGGAATGGAGCAAATGATTTTTGTGGAGGTGAAAACGATCTGATGATACAGGGTTCAGGGTGGCGGTCATGAAAGGATGAAGCGTGGAGGTATTGCAGTGGGTGAGACACAAGCTGGGTTGGTGAATTATCTGATCGACTTCTCTTGAACATATCGGTGACACTGAAATGGATTGGTAGTGTTAACCCCAAATATGGATGGTACGATGGACCAATGGTAATATGGTCGGCGAACAAAATAACCCAACCCGACTCAATCATGGTGATGGAGTGAAAGTGTCATGTTCAAGAGCGACTCGCTACCAATAAAGTTTCTTCAAGTTTTCTTCCCAATTTTCCCCAGTCATTACTGACCAATACCTCTTTATTTTTATCAAGCTTGAGGAGGATAACATATGCTTGTTCTATAATTTTCCCTTCAAGCAAACCCGTCGCTATGTTTTAACAAGCCTAACGACAGTGAAACTCGTTCTTGTCTCTACGGACAAGTTTGTCGCTATTGGTTTTAACGAGTTTAACGACAAAGACAACTCAATCCTTTTTCAAGTTTAGAGAGTCTGAAAAGGGACGGAAAGGAAACTCCAGTAATTCTTTTTCGTCATATAATCCCTCAAGTCCAAAAAAGTATAAAATAATATGAAAGGGATGAATTTTCGATAGTTTTAACGAGCCAAACAAGAAAAGCGCTCGATCTTTTTGTGTAATAATCCCTCAAGTCCAAAAATATTAAAATCTAGAGGATGGATAGCACTCCCAGTAGCTTTAACGAGCTGGAGAGGCCAACTGCTCGGCAATCTTTTCATATTTTACGAGTCAGGTCAAAAGAGCTTAAAGGAGACTCGTTTTTGAGGAACGAGTGATATTTTCGGGTAGCTGCTAATTCCAAATAAGCTTTGGAATTTTCCAATCACGGCAATGTCACAAGGATGGTTAACAGAATCACTCTTTGTAGTTGTTCCTCAAAATGGTAAACAATCAAATTGAGGCGTATGATCGGCTAAACAGAGTGGAGGTGATGGCAAGAACATGACTAGGGCTCACAAGCTGATAATAATGCATTCGCAATGGTTTTTTACCGGAGGTTGGTTCATTTTTTAATGAGCTTAAACTCTGGGGGAACATTTTCTCATTGCTTAGGTTTAATTTTTAACAAGCTTGAACTTCGTATAAAAACTGCTCATGCCAATCGTATAATAAGGATATCTCATCGATAGGTTCAATTTTTAAGGAGCTTGCACCATTCAAAACTATGCTCCGTATCCTTTCATTATGCAAGCTAGGAACGACCAATCCTACGAGTTTAAAGGGTTTGAGGATCTACAAACTAAGAAAATAAATGGTTGCTATTCACTTGCATGCAAAAATCTTTGCATGCCCCCAAGTATAGTGAAGTAGAGTTTCGAGGTTACCCTTCAATTTGCAAACAAAACATTTGTTCTATCAGGAAAGGCCTACCTTTTCCAGGTTACCCTTCAATTTGCAGACAAAAAATTTGTTCTATCAAGAAAGGCCTACCTTCTAACAGAGGTATCTTATTCCAATCTAATCCCATCTTCCTAAATGGATGGGTGTGTCAGACTAGTCATATATCCTTCGCGAAAACCTACCCTATACCCAAAGTTTTCCTGCCGAAGCAGACCAGGGTGCATGCCCCCTGGGTTTCAGTCACGACCCCGAATTACTCATGTTCTTCAAGTGGACGGGCTAGAGATTGATGAGACATTCCTTGCATGAAAATACCATTTAGGGATGGCATTTGACTATTAGCTATGTGTGAGCCGGGGAACGAAAGTTGGTCTACGAGTTGGACCACTCTGCCTTCATGCAGAAAACACATTACTCGAAAGAGTGAGGAGACAATGGCTCTCATGTAATAAATATAGTCATGCCCAAGGAGTAGATTGTAATCTAAAGGTCCTTAGAATACCATTACGTTCAGATATACGATTTTCCCTCTCAAAGTTATAGGTAAATTCGGAAGGATCCCTAACGGTCGACTGGTTCCTTTGTCAAACCCTGTCAGATTTCTCATCTCAGCCAAAAGCAATGGCAAACCAAGCGCTTTCCAAGTAGTCGACCAAAGGATACTCATAGAAGCCCCTTCATCTATGATAGTACCAACCACGACCATTCTGTAATCTTGTACAATGATTTGGAATGGTACATTAGATGGTAGCTGGGGTCTGCCTAGTAGATTCCAATCGAAGGAAACGACTAGGTTGCTTAGAGGTGGGACCGAATAGACGACCAGATATGACTCTGACGAACTTCCTTCCTACGGTAAAGGAACGGGCAGATTGCCCCCATGTTCATTGAAGTCTATGTTTACGAAAAGAATTTGAACGGTGTCGTTCTCATTCTCTTCGGTGACTGTATCATCTGAATACAGACCTTCCGGAGACAAGACCGGGTTGACTGCCACCTCAACCTTTTGAATTTCATCTGGTGTGGACTCAGAGGGTTTATCTTCAATGATAGATGCTTCGACTGACCATAAGGGCATGTTAGTTGGATTTTCAACTAGTGATGGACTCAACAAGAGTTTCTTGTACCCAGGAGGAAGACGTAGCGGTGAAGCAGGACGGTTATCCAAGACTCTTTTAGCTTCGTCTAGGAAGGGACAATGGTGGATGGCATGATTGCCTTCGCGCAGTCTACAAGGGAATTTACATTTTCCTTTCTGTCCAGAGACTTCGTTTTCACTAGTTGATGGTGTGCTTTCAACATGAACGTCAGAGGTTGATGACACTGGATTGTGCAAACGAGGAGACCAGTCCCTTAAGATCCAAGGGATGCAAGGACAATCTCGATGATAGTGGTCTCCTTTGCAAATGACACATGGAGATTTAGGCTTGGATGGTGCAGTGTGTGGATTTTCGTTAGACGATGCATGGTTGCCCCTTTTTGCCATTGGCTCCTTCTTCTTCTTTTCTTTCTTCTTCTCTTTCTTCTTCTTCTCAGTTACTTGGTCTTTAGCTTCACCAGCTCTACCAAGCAAAGAGGAAGGAAGGGAGGGAGAAACAAGCGAAGTAGAAGGTTGGAGGGTAACTCTAGTATCATCTAGTTACTGACTTGATTGCTCAGGAATCGCGGCAGTTTGAACAACAAAGGTCGAGAAGAGTCATATTGGCAAGCAGATTGTCAGTCCTGGGAGGGACAATGTGGCCATATGAGGTGCACCAACATCTCCCCAAGAGGAGAAAGGACTATCCTTGGTTGGTGGACTCCATTTTTCTCAACCTAAGACCAATGAGGGAACAGTGACGTTATTCTGATTAAAATAAATTTTAGATGCTTTGACACAACTTGCTTTTTCAATTTTTAAGAGTCGAGAAAA
>APFE031064598.1:185176-254141 GCA_000404065.3 Pinus taeda
AGTTTCTGGAAGATTCCATGATCATCCACCTTGCAAACTGTCTCTACCATTTGTCTACTCTCGCCCATTGCACCCTACAGAAGGGCTTTTCAGTATGCATCGCATTTTTTGCACTGAGCAGGTGAGATGCATCGTACCCTCTACACTGAGCAGTCTGTATGGTCCAGTTTTGACTAGTTATGAGCAGTTTTCTATGGAGAAATTTTGGGAGATGATGTAATCAACTGACCTTGTTCCTTTAGGGCATGAAATAACACTTTTAGGGACTCAAAAGCCCTTGGTTTATGAACATATATGATTTGGGGTTGCAGTGCCCAAATATGTCTATAACAACCACTGATGAATTGCTTGATGAACTTGTCCTAGCCTTCATGTCTATTTACACCCCAGGACAGCCTCCTACTGTTTTATATGATTATGCCTAGTTCATATCTGAAAGAATGCATGAATAGTTCACCAGAATACACAATGAGAGAGTATTTAACTACTCATATTTTCTATACCATATGTTCCTATACTATCAGCCAGACAGATTTCCTTTCACTCTTCAGAAGCTGGATACTAAAGGCCATCCCAGGTCTGTCATATTTTGGACCCCAGTTTTCCACAAGTTTCAATCACCATATACCTATATAGATTTCATTGATCCTTATGTTCATCCAGTCATGACCATGCTGACAAGAAGCCCTCCACCTAGGATAAGTCAAGAGATCAAAAGGGTGCTTTAGTTGTATAAACAAAGCAAAGTGAGATATTGGTACCTTTACCAAAATCACACATAGATAAGAATCTATGGTTGCTAGCTTGCACCATATAAACTACCCAAATACCTCCCCATGAGGTTATTTTCTCTAGAGTACTATAGACAAAAAATGAACTCTGATGAGATCAATTTTTTCTCAGCTAAGAAAATATCACAATTTAAAGTCAAAAACCAATTAAGCCCCTTCATTCGCAATTCTAGAGAGGCAAGGGAAGAGGCAAACCAAACTTTGTAGCAAATGAAGTTCCAAAAGAGTTTAATGTGGAGGTATGACCCCTGGGAGTTTATGACCAGATTGAGAAAGAAGGCCAAGTTGGGACCTTATATTCATCACCCCATACCAGAGATAGAAAGATATGCCAGTCAATCTGAGTGGGTGGAAAACACTCTTATAGACAGGGATAGTACAAAGGTAGATGTAGAGAATACCTTGACTGACTTAGAAAGACATCTTGATGAGAGCTCATTTCTACAGGTACCTGAACAGCTGGAAAGAACCATGAGCACCCCTCCTATCATGCAAACTCCTCATAATGAGGAAAATAACTCCAAAAGGACTAGAGAGGAACCCTCAAGTTCAGGAATGGGCACATCAAATATATAATATGAGACGGGTTAGAGCAAAAGGTCTAGGCTAAATCCTGTTTTAGAGCAAGAAGACATGGAAGGCTCAATAGAAATAAATGATACTGAGCTAGACAGAAATAAAGGCACAACTCCATCTGGGGAAACACGGGGACCATCCACATCACAAATCGATATTTTGGAAAGGCAACTAAGTGTAGAAGTATCCTCATTTAGTAGGTCTGCTGATAAGGATAAGGGTATAAAAGATATATATAAAGAGATCAAGATGAGAAATGAGAAACTGAAGGCCCAAACTTATGCTTAGTATCTCAAACTCACACCTACCAATCAAACCAGGTTGATGTTAGCTTTCAACATCAAGGAGGGAAAACTACAAATGTCCTTCATAAAACCAACTGCACAATAGCCAAGGACATCAGCAGATTACAAGAAAATTTATTTTGAGGTACTAGCAAGGGATATTCATCCCATAGATCAAAATGAATTTCATAAATAGGTTGGAGAAATGATATACGCCACCCTTACAGGTAAAGCCATAGCTACCCATCAATTGCAAAAATTCATTAACCAGTATCTCAGCTCAGTATCAATTGGATAAGGCCTCCTCATAGGCCAAGGATACTATAATTAAGTCTTTGGAAGACTTAGTGATTGAATTGGGACATGATCCCAAAGACATTAAAGCCACTGAGCAACCAATTAAGAAGAAGAATGATGGCATTACAACACTTAAAAAACAACTAAAGATACCTCAACTGCGGCATCCCCAAACACTGGAAGTTTTGGAGAGCCAAACCAGGCATGCAGAGTTGATGGACTTAGTCCTCAAACTCAATGATCATTTAAGTGAAACAGAGAAGGAATTGGACACTTTAATTCAATTGAAGCAAAGTCATATTGCAACTACATCTATAAATGTCATCCCAACAGTTTCAACAGTTGTCCCTTCTACATTGGCAGCCTCATTGGATCCCACAGCTCCTATGGCCACAGCAGAATAGGTTTCAGCACAGTCTACATCAGTAGTAGGTACATCAGGGGAAGAGGCTACAAAGTTGGTTAGAGCTATGAAGGAAATGTCCATACAAGCTACAAAAATGAATAAGCTGGAAGAAAAGGTGTCAAGTGTTGGCATTATGAGACAAGTGTTATCCTTGATGGCAAATCACACAGATGATAGATCATAGTGCAGCAGGTTAGTACCAAGGAATTGATGATCATACTACAAGAATGTTTGAAAGAGTGAATTATCCTTTATAGATTTGTACACAGTTTCAGTGAAGCGAAGGCACGTATACACGCAGGTTTTGTGAATGAAAACAGCATATACACAGGTTGGTCTAAACAAAGTCGTGTATACACACAGGTTATACATTACCAAGTCACGTATGCGTATGCATGTACATTCATGCATGGAAAGGCATGTACATGTGGGAGAACTTATTTTTGGTCCATGGTATTTAGTCCTTGGTACTTGAACCTATGGTTTTGGACCATGGTATCTCGACAAAAGTGATGATCCCTAGTATTAGGTCCATGGTATTGATTTGTTATGGTTTTGGACCGTGGTATTGTGAAAGGCCTAAGACTATAAAAGGAGAAGAAGATCATTATTCAAGTAGATAGAAGAGTCTTGAATATCTGATGAAGTGTGAGATCTAGTATGTAGACAATGGGTTCATGATGCATTACTTGATCTGACCTAAGGAGGAATCTCACCGGTTGATGGAGAACAAGATCTAAGGATAGATCAGGATCAAATGGTTTGGAATGAATCATCTTTATATGGTTTGATTATGGATAGACTAGATCTGAATTATTGATGCATGTTTTATTGTACGCATGTTATGATCTGGGTATGACTGATGTCTGAAACAGTCGCAAAGTCATGATTGAATATGTATAAATCTGCACGCGGGTTGGCTTGGGTGAAAGCGTGTATATACGCGGGTTTGATTCATCGTAGTAGCGTATACATAATGAAGTATGATGTTTGAAGTTTCAGTTGGGTTTGATTGTTATTAAAGAGTTCAGTAGTCTGCTCTATGTTCTGGTGACTGTGTTGTTGAGAGGGTTTCAGGATTTCAGTGATTCAGAAATTGATGATGCTAGTATTGATTGTTTTGTGCTTCAATGATATTGATGGGTCCAGTATGAAAATTGGATGAAATGTGGCCTTAAGATTATAGTGTTGTGCTTCAGGAGTATCCAGTCTGAAAATAGATGAAACGTGGTACCTGGAGGAAGCAAGAGAAGGATGTTGTGTTCTGTAGGTCGGCACCTACATACTAGTACAAGAGTTACTAGTACAAGAGCTAAGAGGGTGGTATCTCCCTTCCAGTAGCAACTGGAGAACGAGTAAAGGTTGGAGCATTTCAGTAGGCCAGCACCTACGTACTAGTAAGTGGACCGGCTAGTACAAGAGCTAAGGAGGTTGTATCTCCCTTCCAGGAGAGTCTGGACAATGAGAGAAGGTTGTAGCCTTCTGCAAGTAGAAGCCTATGTACTGGTATAAGACTGCACCAGTACAGAACTATTGTAAAAGAAGTTTCTTATTAAAAGAAGATAGAGACAACTTGCAGCAGGTCGTTTTCACCCACATTGGGTTTCCACCTTATATCATGGTGTTCATGTGTGCTTCTTGTGTGTGATGATCGTTCTGTTTACTGCACCTGCTTACATACATATTTAGAAGTTTCTGATGCACTAACTAAAGATCAACATTAATGGATTACTTAAATCATAAGTATCTGGATATACGCTAGTGCATTAAGACAGTTGTGTATACACGCGGGTTCCTTAATGAGTACATATGTATCTGTATGGAAATGAAAAAGTTTTGATTTGATTAATACTGATTCCCCACCCTCTCAGTATATTTCGAACATCAAGCTTGGAAACTGATTGCGAAGCTTGCCAAAATTATGCACAAGGAAGAAGTGCATAAAGTTGCAAGAATGAATGAGAGAATAAAAGCCATGGAAAAGGACCTAACACTCAAAGAACCTCTTGGGCAAGCTAAGGAACTGCTATGGACCAATATCATTGACTCTGTCAATGATATTTGGGCATCTATTCAGGTAATTGTTTAACAGATAGATCTAATAAAGATGGCTACAGAAGCCATCCAAAAGGTAAAAGAGGAATTGGGAGAAATGCCTGAGGATGCCACTAGAATCATCCCATTCCTTAACATTAAAAATAGATATGAGCTCCAGGAATTAGATATAGAAGACATAACAAAAACAATTTTGGAGGTAAGGAAGGTCCTTTCCAAGAGAAACTTGATGTTAAACTTAGAGGACAAATGCCAAAATATGCAGGTAGCCATTGATAGATTCATGTCTAAATTTCAAATTTTGAGAGAGAAAGGGTTACCCAGTCCCTTAGTCATACATGACAAGCTCATGACTCAACAATATTACAACATCAAACTCAGAGAGCTAGCCAAAGAACAGGCTAGTACATCTTCAATGAAGGCATTGCCAACAGGGAAATTACTATACCACATGTTTGAAAACTTGTTTTACCTCCAGCATGAGGTAAAACAACTGTTTATCAACAAGCCTAATTTTTCCAAGTACACTAAGGCAGATGAAATATACAGAAGGATGTTGAAGATCCAACTACCAGATGCTAAAATGTGCGAAAATTTGATTGATTTACTGTAAGGAAAATGCAGTAAAAAGGTAAAAGTAAAACAGCCAGGTGAAAAGATGAAGACAGGTCAGCGGGGTCAAAGAGTATGAGTGTCAAAGTGTATCAGATGAAAGCCTAAAGCGACTAAAGCCTCCAGCGTGAAAGTTAAAACAACAAATAGCATAAAGGGTGAAAACCAAACCATAAAGACTAGCAGTACCACAATAAATGGAACAGTATGAAAGCAGTTCAATAGTTGTCTCCATCTTCTTGCAAGAAGATATTTTTATTTCCTAGATTAAATCTCAAGTTAGTTTGAGATATTTTGTAATAATTTTTGTATAAATACTTCACAATTCGAAGTATGTAGGGTGGATTCTTAGACATTTCTATAGACATCTTGATCAAATACTGTAAAGATATTATATCATTGACTGAGCCAGCAAGCTAGATTGATGAATAAATACAAGATATTTCACAGTATTCATGTGTTAAGCGAAGTGCAGACAAGTATTTTCTCATGTTATTGTTATCTTTATTAAAGTTTTTCCACAATATTTAATGTATTTCTGAATCTAAATGCTATAACTCGAACAATATCTCTGAATTTGTTTAATTACACTCTGTTTTAACATTTAGGCATATAAATGTTTTCTACTTATATCTAAGTTAAGGAATTCTTAGTTGCTCCTTAGTTTAGGTTGTTTCTTGCTAATCCAGACCAAAGGATTCTTAAGTGCCCTTTGCTTTAGATTACCCTCTATTCCTCATTCATATCCCAGTCTGAGAACCCTTAATTTCTCTCTCACCATGATTAAAACCATTTCAACCCCCAGTTCCAAAGACTTGCGCTTTACTATGCTAGCTTGCCCTTTGAACATTCCCTTTAGTGAGTTGATCCAGTTCTTCTTCCCTTCTGTTGATTCCATATCCCAATGGTCTAAAGACATCATTCTATCCATCAGTTTTAATGATTCCACCATCTAATCTTGAACACCAATCAAAATCCCCCCGAACATTCATAACTAGCCTGAAAATCCCAGCAAACAAAGCTAACTCATATAGAGAGAGCCATCTCTGAGCCTAGGTTGGATAGAGCCTATGCTCCAAAGTTGGTTTGTGATTACCTTGGTCATTTTCTTTCTTCTAATAACATCTAGAGAAATCTTTGAGCGATAACATAACCTAAGACCTAGAATAGATGATTACCAAAGGGAGAAAAAGGGGTAGAAGGAGGTTTGGCAAAGGAACATGATTAGGTATCATTAGTGGGATGGAAATCCTATCTTATCCTAGAAAAGTAGAAATTCATTAAAGAAGAAAAGAGTATGACAATAAAGGGGTCCTCGGAGTAGGAGAAATCTCATTGAACGTTGAAGCATGATAATTCTATCATTAAATTATCCCTAAAAATGTCCTTTGCCAAATACAATCCATATGTCATTGTTCTTTCATGAAAATGTATGGGTAGGAAAGAACGTAGAGGCTTTACTATCAAAAGTTCTAAATGATGTTATCTTACCCTAGCAAAGAAGAAACCCATTAAGGAGGTTAAGGAAGGAATTCAAATGATGATGAAAGGAGCCTTAGAGGAGGAAAAGCCTCATAGAGGATGAAACCATGATAATTCTATCATTTAGTCTGAGAGTGGTGGGCGGTACCCACAAAAAATTAGCCCTCAAAATTTGTTTTGGAAAATACAATCCAAATGTCATTTTGCTTCATGAAACTATGTGTGAAGGGGAAGAACACAGAGGCTTTACTGTCAACAATTCTAAAGATTGGTATTTTAATTCAGTAGATTTTGAGGAAAGATAAAACTACAATATTACTTAGTGGAAAGATACAGTTGATTGCATTAATGCATCTTTGTTGCTTACAAGTGTTAAAATATATCTAAAATTTAAAGGTGGGGAGGATTTCTTTAACTTTACTTTGTATGGGCCATATGATGATAGGAAAACATTTTAAAAAATTGATAGGATCAGAGAGTGTAATATAATATTGGGACTTGAATTTAACTTGAAAATGAAAGGTGGGGAACTTGTGGAGAAGGAGCTAAGAAAGAATCAAGATCCCCTCAATGGTTATGTTGTCCAATTGTTTGAAGGCCTCATTCTGTGTAATACTGAAACTAATGAGATAGTTCCCACTTGTAGAAATTTCAGAAGTGGAATAGATGGTGTGTCAAATGGCTTACCAGATTCCTAGTTTCAGAAAGTATTCTAGAAGATTCAGATGGGTTGAAGTCATGGGTTGGAGATGGAGGTGGCTCTCACCATATTATCTATATTATAAATAAAGCTAGGTCACTACAAATTTAATCATGGTTGGTTAGAAGAAGAGGGGTATAGAATCCTAGTAACCCTGAATTGGAATAAATTTGACATGAATACATGAGAAATAACGATGATTCAATTGGAAGAAAATTTGAAGAGATTCAAGAGTAGTCATAGAATGGTAAAAATGCCCAGGTATCTCAAAATGATTTAGGTAGGGCTAACAAAAAATAAAACTAATGTGTGACGTAACTAAAGAAGGAATCTTCTCAAAACCTCAACTAAGATCAAATTCTCTTAACCATTGCTACCAGCAATGACATGAAGTGATGTCCCCTTCACCTACATTTGCAAGTGGAAGAGACAGTCACCTTTCCCAAACTCCTCTAGTGACCTTTGCAAAAGTGATTGTGACATTGTATTCTATGTTGACGATCCATTTTATTTCCCTATCCATGGGATATGGTGGCCTTCACACTAAATCAAGATTGAGGCTTTAATCTAATCTAATAACCATGGTTGAGCACAACTTTGTCATTGTTGTGCCAAGGGATTTTATGGGTGTTGCACCATTTTCCCATGTCCTTCGACTTCCACGTTTTCTCTATATGTTGCTTTCATTAGGTATCTTGAGATAGGTTTGTACACTAGTGACTAAACTATCCAAGAAAAACCCAAGAGAGTTTGCACACTAGTGACTAAACTATCCAAGAAAAATCCAAGACGATACATTTTCTCTTCTTGCTCCTTTTCAAGTCTTCTTGAACTCGTTGGAAAGAGGAATTTCACATTGAACCAGATGCTCAATTATTGGCCATAAAAACCTCAAAAAGTGAGTCGAAAGGCCCCAGAATATGTATCAACCATATATGACCCAAAAATACCAATATCAATACCATTGTTTAGATGGGCACCTATTTCATGGCAAGCATGAATAAAATCATTCATCTAATAGATACCTCTAGTCACAATGTATTTGGGATGCTTTAAAAGGAAATTTGATCAAATGTATAGAAGATTAGTAGATATTTTAAAGAAGACTTTACATTTATTACTGCAAAGAAATTAGGTTCGTAAGAAATTTCAAAGCTATGAAATCACTTGATTTCATCAATCTCTAGCAAGGTGTGGGGTTATAATCGTACATATTGAACGGTTTTTAAAACATGTACTCTACAGTTTTCATGCAAACTCAAAAGGAATAGGAGAAACCTTACAGAAAAATAAAAGATAAATACATACCAAAAAAAGAGAGTAAGAAAAACAAAAAAGAGAAGGTAGCTTATAAATGAAGCACAAAGGTGATTTCCCTTTGCACAAGGGAGAGAAAAATGACATTGATAGGAAAATTTTCCAATTCATGTGTTTGATCTCTTTCTATTACATGCAACTAGATCAATTTTTTCACATTGGATAGTGAAACAAGTTCCCCTTTTGGACCATCCTGAAATCTATTTAATAGAACTCTCCCAAATTCAAAGGGGCATTCCATCATAACAGAAACTTCTACGAAACATCATGCAACTTTTTTCGCAGCATAAAATGGCACAGTAACTGAACTAGATTTTACTCCACCGTTTCCTTTAAATTCATTGACATCTATTTGGTTATATTGTACTGATTCTCCAAAAACCATCAACAACCAAATTATGTGTTCAGTAGTTACATTGTGCAAAGTGATGTGCAAGGTAATTCCAATAGGCATGAATATTACAAGATTAAGAGGACGATCATAACTATTTTTTGGAACAAGCAAAACTGCTCTAATTTATTTTAGTTCTTCACTAAGAGGTATGGGTTCAAGGAAAAAATGTTTAAGTAATTCCTGAACAAGTTTCAAGAGACATGATATATTTGGATTTTCATCACAAAGTTGATTCTTAACTCACTCTAAAAAGTTAGAATGCTCCAATCCAACTCCTTCACAAAGGACCTCAGCAGTAGAAATTATAGACTTCAATTTGGTAAATATTTGGGAATGTAAATTTGGTCCTAACATAGGCAACCTTAACATATAACTGAGGGCATTCAACTCAAGGATGTGCAGCTCTTGTTCTTCACCTAGACCCAAAAATAAATTCCCCATTCATTTTAATGATTTGTCTAATTGCTGCAAAAATAATTTTGGTGAATTTATTCTAGAATGATATGCATATTGGCATCTTCAAAGTATCAAGTTGGCCCACAACTTTGCTAACAATTGAATTGAATATATATAGAGAGAATAAAAGGCTATCATAGAGCTAGGCCCTTCAAAATTTATTTCAATTTTTCCCAAGTCTTCCTTGCACTCACTATGTTCCAATCCAAATGGAAGTTAGTGCTAAAATATATGCCAACCAAAGAGGAAAAAGAGGAATGAAAACTATTTTTACATGATCGATATATGTTCTACTCAATGTTGCATGAACAATAATAATGCAATAATCAGAAAACTGACATTCAAATTAGTATATTTGCATTTGCATAATGGTTTGCATTCTTATGCAAGCTTCAACACATACAAGAAGAAATAAAGTAGCGAGAATAGAAAAAAGGAATTAAAATGATTCCATGGATGGAACTACATTTTGCACCTAAAAATCAATCAATAATTTATTCATGGTATAAGTCATAATACACTGAAGGGACAGAAACCAAAGTAAGATTCTCACCTCAAAGTCTTTAGGACATCACCTAATTCCCTTTGTTTAATCAAAGGTTGAGTCCCAGCAACAACAACACTCCACCCTTCAACTTTTGTCCAACAAACCTCAAGCATTGCCTAGAAAACAACAACATAAATATAGCTAGACTTTGAGCAGGAAAGGATCAAACCTCCATGGGAAACTACCCCCTTCTTCCCTTATAAGCAGTCAAAGCAGGAACACATGTATTGGACATCAAAGCAAAGAAACATCATGTATAATAGATTAGCCTCACTATATAGTATAGATAAATTGTAAAATAACAATCCTTATAATCACCTTAGAACAAAGCTAAAAACAAGCTCCATCGTTATATGGAATGCATATACATCTACAAATTCAACAAAATATGGCCAAATGGAGAATTGTAATTAAAAAATAGGCAAAAATTGTGCTAGAATCATTACATTAATTTCTTTGCCAAATGTTTTCTTTCTATTTTATCTCAAAACTTCAAAGGAGAGAGTTAGAGTGTTAATTAACAGATCTTGGTTTTGGGAAAGAGAAGGATTCTTCTTGAAGTCGTGGTCTCCAGAATCCTTTCCAGCAAATTTTTGCCACCACCACACCAGTGTGGGAAAGGCTTCCAAAATCTTCCAGTCCATCTTTGAAAATAGGAATTTTGTGAAATAATTGGGAAAATTTTGAAAATATATTAACTCAAACAACAAGAAGAGGAAAACTAGAGTATTCACCTATGCCAAATTAAGCACTGAACTAGATCTCAACAAAGAATTGCTAGACAATTATTTTGGATTAAAATTTGGAGTAAGGACACTTCAATCAGTTGTAGTGCTTGTCACAACATGGATAACTTATGGAAAAAAACCACAGAAGGTAGCCCAAAGAAGATCCAAAAAGAATACCCCCTATTCCAATACAACTTCATCAATTTTCTCTATGTTTATCTTGGTGCCTTCCAGACATTTCTTCAATATTGGCATGGAATTTCCAAACAAATCAATGTTAATCTCTTCAAACTTGGGTCTTGTGATATTCATGTTAAAATATAATCCTTTGTAGAGACAATCAATATCTATTAGTCTCCACTACAAAAGATAGAATTCTCTTTTCCTTCTCACATTCTGAATGAAGTCTCCGAAGAGTTATGGCACTCGTGCTCAACTACTTCTTGATTTTTCTTTCTAAATGTCAAACACAATGAGTGAACAATTTGTTTTCCTTCACCTCAAATTTACCACCATGAACATTAAGAATGGAGATGTCGAAGGTGCCTCCATCTAAGTTAAAAACCACGATTGTCTTCTTTTTATTGGAAGAATAAACATATATGTGAAATCCATAGGCTATAGTTGTAGTGGTGGGTTCATTAATAATTTTCATTACACTAAGACCAACAACATTTGTCACATCTTTGGTATCCCTCCTTTGGGAAATTTTAAAATAGGTAGGCACAGTGAGCCCCACATTTTTCACGTCAAAACCCAGGAAAGCTTCAGCTATATTTTGCATTTTCATTTAAATCATAGAATATTACCAATATATCTTATGTTAGGAATAGGCCAGTGTTGACTTCTCAAACTCTCATCAGTTGACAAAGATTATGTAACTTCCAATAGAGCCACATCCACTGTCCACGTTATGCTCCCAAATCCAACAATTATTTTCTCATCTTTTAAGTGCAAGTTGTAACCCATTTGTAAGGAGTGTTACTACATATGATGCATGAAAAAATACTCTTCTACAAATGGTTGTGGAACTACACTTTTCTGAGAATCTTTCCCTGTTTTTGAACATAATGCTCACCTTTCTCTAATATCTCATGATAGGTGGAAACAGAAGACATATTATAAAATTTGTAGACAAAAAAGAAACCAGACAATGCATAAAAACTCCCATCTGGTGGTGGATGATGCTTTTTAAATACACAAGGGTGCTACTCACAATTTGTAGCTACAGATTAATGTGACCATAAAGAGGCACTAATAGTGGATTTAGCCAATGCTTGGCATTCTTCCTAGTTAATGTCACCAACCAACTCAATATTTGTTCCATAAATTTCTTTCCTTGTAATCCTCCTACCATTTTGAAGACTTCCAACTTGATGTGGAAAACATTTAGAACAATGATATGATTGTATGTAGCTATCTTGCACACACAGATGTTTTATCTTCCAATTCATTTGATTGTTGGAATAGTGCAGTTCTTCATGGCTCCTCTCTTAAAGCTTCTTGTGTAGGAATATGACTGGCTTCTCAAAGGAATCATTCAAATCATCAGATGGAAGTGAATATGCATAAAGTCAGTGCTCCACTGACCCAATGTTTAACTTCACAGAATGTTCACCTTTTGTCTCATACCCAAGTTCAAAAGTAACTTCCATTGAGGAACCACCTAAGTCAAGTGCACCAAAATTTTTGTGCCCATGTGTATTACCTATCTTATCCATGTTGTAATTAAGAGCCACCCATCCATAATAGGCCTCTTCTACCCCACTAATAACCTTACCCATCTCCTCTGACAAATAAATGGATATGAAACCAATATTTCCCTTGTTTTATCCAAAATCCACTTTGCATCAGAAATTGGAAATTTGCAAAGGTCAGTTGTAGCCAGAAGAAAAATAGGAATCTTTCTACGTACATAAGAAGGAATATGTTGCTCTACCCAATTTAGAAGAGATTTTATGGAAACCCTCAATCTAGATTCATTGTATATAAATTTATCAAGTCCAGGTTCAATTTGCACCCTGAGATATGCAAGGCCATTCTCATGACCATAAATTTTAGCAGCTTCTCCAGATATTGAATGCACTACTACTGGAATATTTTCTTGAACCTTCCTACTGTCATGTGACTACTCATACACATGGACAAAGTATCAAAGAGTAAAGAAGATCAAATTAAGTGATGTTATGTCCATACCACTGTATCTATTGATGCTTCAAGTGAAGAGACTCTGCAACACCAAGAACATCGAGTGAACTCCATACATTAGTCATCAAAGCCAATTTAGTCCTTGTGTTTTGTAGAGATCCTTCTCGCTCTAACATCAGTCTCTTGAAACCAACTTTGCACAAGGTCATTACAAATGTAAAAAAACAACAAGACACAAATTTGGTAGTCAATATGACCAAAACAAGAACTAGTTCAAACAATTTTCACAGTCCTGCTTTTGAAACCAACATTCTAATCTCCTTAGCATTATGATCACATGCCACTGTTCTTCCCAGGTCATCGAACTCAGCTCCGCCTTGGCATCAAAATTGTAATTGCATAAAAGGAATGTCGGTCTCATGCCAATAGGTCTCCTACGATGAATGCGCAGGAACCTAGTACATAGACCGTTTTTCTCTTCGCCTAGCTACCCAGGGCTTATTTCCCTTTCCAAATATTAATAATTATTTTCAAAGAAAATATGAAATAAGAATAATATTTTACTATATTCTAAAAGGTGTAGATGTTGAAATCATGCCACAAAGTGAAAATAAATAAAACATCTTTCCTTAAACTACCAAATATATAAAGAAAACAATAATAATTATAAAAATAAAACTAGATCTATCGATCTATGCATACAATGAGAACTATATGCATTCAAGGGACTAAAAACATATTTGACCAAAGAAAACCAAAAATTTCAAACTTGAAAAAATCCTCTAAACAAGCAGCAAACAAACAACTAAAATTTTGTAAGATATCATGTACTTTAATAGGCCCATTGTTGCTTAGTGTTAGACTTCTTAAATTAGTTATTTATCATTTAATACTAGGAAACTATCTATCTATGTGAAAATAAATAGGTCTCAGCTTCATCAAATCCGATTTCATTTCCAGTCAAATATCAAATCCAACTTAGACCCCTCATACAATCCTTTTCATAGCCCAAAAAAATATATATTCCTGACAAAATTGAAATTTTCAAAAATATAACATGATCGTGTAAGACACTAAATACTAAATATGAACACTATTAGATAGACGAAAATTCAATGTTAGTTCAATCAACCTTCATGCAATGAAGACAAATCACTAACTCCTTTTGCGATATTGAATGCCACATTCTTGTAATCAATACTTATGCTGACACTTGAGTTGCTAGTGTTTTGTCAAAGTAACTACCTACAAATGTTGAAATACAAGATGGTGCTAAAATTAAAAACACAAAATAACAAAAAATAAATATATGACAAGAAATAGACCGACAAGACTATATTGGTTGAGTGTGACAAGGACACCAATAACTGATACTAGAGAGATTTATAGAATGTGGTAGTTACTAGTGTGTGTCTATTTTACGGTTAGTGGTATGGTGGAGAGATCTATCAAGAAGGGACGTTGGTCTCGGGAAAGTATCGTAGGGAGATCCATAGGAAATTTATGTAAAAGGAATATGAGAAGTGTTGTCTTCAAGTTGGGCTATGTTATGGTAGAATTTTGTTGGTGATAGGAAGTGGTAACAAAACACTTACATCAATAGGAAAAAGTAGATTCGGGGCATGAGCTAGACTAACTCATGTTATCTCATCCCTTAATGGTACTAAGGACATGTGGGGACCTGAACAACTTAGTACCCGAAAGACTTGAAAGCATGACTGACAAATGACTGGCAAGACTATACAAAAGAATGGAAGTCTCATGTCAGTAGGTCTACTATGATGAATACATAGGAACCTAGTACATAAACCATGTTTCTCTTCACTTAGCTACCCATGGCTCATTTCTCTTTCCAAATATCAATAATTATTTTCCAAGAAAATATAAAATAAGCATAGTAGTCTACTAGATTCTAAAAGTGAAGATGCTAAAGTCATGCCACAAAGTGAAAGGAAATAGAAAACAACTTTCTTCAAACCACCAAATATATAAAGAAAAAAATAATAATTATAAAACTAGATCTATGAATGTAAACATGAAATAAGAACTTAAATCATTCAACGCACTAACATAATATTTGACCAAAACAAAACTCAACAAAATTCCCCAGTCACAAGCAACATATAATCCATTAAAATTTTCCAAGATATCAGAGCTAGACATTAAGGTAGTTTCATGTACTTGAATGATCTCATTGATGCTTTGTTTGCCTTGCTAAATTATTTATTTATCGTTTAATACAAGTCAAACACTATCTATGTGAAAAGAAATAGGCCCCAAACTCATCAAATCCAACTTTAATTCCTGTCACAAATAAGAAACAAACAATGTAATGATTTAATATGAAACATCAATTTTAAAATAACACGCATAAAAGAAATGTAGCTGCAATGTTACAATGAAAAATACAAAATATCTAACCTATTTTTACCTGAATTTGACATCTAGTAATCTTGCATGATCAATGGAACATGTATACCAAAATAACATTCCTAGGGTATTTCAATTTCTCAGTTCTCATATTGGTCGTCATTTTCTACATCGTGAACATGATATTCTCAAATGAACTGTCATTATGAGCCTCCAAAACATTATGTTTTGAATCAAGTTCATTAGAGATTTGTTCAATTTTTTTCTCCCCTTCTATCACAATCTAATTTCCAAAGAGTTAGTGCTCTTTCATTGGGAAAATTGTTAATGTCATACTTTGTTACATATAATCTTAAACATGTATCCACATGTTTATCTAGCTTGTTCCTCAACTTTGACTTCAATAATGATAATGCATTAAGCATTCTCTCATCCTCCACTGATCCCAAAATCATGTTTTGACACAAATCTGCTAATTTGAAATATTCTGATATGTTTTCTTGCCGATATTGGCTAACACTTAAAGTAATCCATAATATTGTTGTAGCACCATTTCATTGGGATTCTCCAAAAAATGATATTACTTCCACATTGTTTCAGCAAAGCGTCCACCTTGTTGATACAATTTTGATGAATCTAAAATACCTTCAATTTGTTCTCCATGTATCGAGACTTTCTTGCAAAAGTGGTCTACTAGACATTTTAATCTCTTTTGAAAATCGTATTTTAAAGTTCTTGGACATTTACAATTGTTCCAATATTGAGGGTATACCATACACATGGCCTCCAAAAATTCATCTCGAGGAAATCGTTCTCTTATCTCTAATGATAGTGATCTTGCAATTTCTATCAAATTTTGTCTCACTGAAATCACAATATTATCAAATTGGTCCTTTGACACGGGGAAATCTTTGGTGATTTGTCTCGTCTTACTAATATAATGAAATGGAACCATATACCCAAGCACTACGATACATAGTGTCCCTTTTTCATAAAACGTAAAAAATAAATAAATAAATAAATAAAATCAGTACTTTCTATATTGATGATCTTAGTCCAACTTGTAAACTTTGGACCAGTAAAAGAGTCCAACATCATATACAAATTATCTAATGGAAGGCATGTTGACTTTCTCACATTTGTGTATTCTACAATATACATTGTGTGATTCCTAGAATTTTTCATAAGGACATTCATTTCATGTAGCATAGGAATAAATCCAACCAATGTTAATAATGTCTCTATATCAGTTAGTCGAAAAAGAATATCTCGAGCTTTGTCTACATTGTAGCGATTTTCATACATCAACCCTACCAAAGATTTGAACTCACTAAATAGTCTTTGAGTTGGTCCATTTAATGGGATCCATCTTGTATGAACATCTTTCAATATATTTTTTTCAATCCATAGCACCATTTTCAAATTGTTGAAACTCTAATATCGTTTGGGACTATGAAAAAAGTATGCATGAATCTCACATAGAAGATCTTCAACTTTTGAAACTTATTGAAACTGTCTTACTATTTTAAATGCAAAATCCATCATATGAGCCATATAGTGAATATTAGGCATATATGACGAAGTTGATATTTGTCGTCTAACACAACGGTCATTCCTTTGTCCTTGCATTACTGATGCTCCAACACATACCAACTTTTTTGCAATCATTAAATAATCCATACCACTTTCCTTCAAACTATTAAGAAAAAGTTCATAAATATTTCCAGTTGTAGAAGTCTTTCTCATATTTTTAATCCCAAGTAGATAGGAATGCCTAATATGGTCATTAACCATATAAATTATCATGAAGATCCATGAAGTATTATCTATATTTGTAACCTCATCCAAAGACAATGCCAAAAATTTAGCATTTGCAATCTTCTCTTTCAAATCATCATTTTCTACTTGAGTAGATATATTGCCCATTCCCAACCATTGGTTACAGACCAATGAGAATATGGAAAGTTTGACACTTGAAGGAAGGATATAAATTCCATGTGATATGGATAATCTGTCATAGGAAGACCTTTAGATAAGATGTGAAATATAGTGCTCAATTGTATCGGATTGGATAACAACCTTCTTTCCATCGTCTTTTAAAATAAAGATATGATGGTTCCTCCACTTACCTCAAGTTTTCTCTTACTTATTAAATATTATTTTTATTCTTCTGCATATTCAATATGTCGACATTCCCCAGAATATTTCCATATGACAATAGATTTCTCTTTACAATTTACAATTTTATTTTCATACACCTTTCATGCATGCTTTTGTACTCTATCTAGCTTCATCTGAAATTTCACTATCTTTCAAGTTTTCCAACTACACACATTACATCTATCTTCTTGGGAAGCCTTGTTCTCATTTGTAGGAGGTATTGCTTCAATAAATGGAAAACTTGAGACCTAATCTCCTTGGAATTGTCTCCCTATGGTCCACTGCCCTTTTTTCATTTTCCATGGATGGATTATGTCACCTTCCAAGGAAAAATATTTAACACTTTCATCATCAATTTATGTTGAAACTGGATTTATCTCACCCTGATCACTTGAGGAACCTATTCTTTCATCCATCATATGGATATCAAATGCATTTCCACAAGAGTTATTATCTCTCTCAGTAACAGATTGTTCAAAGGAGCTTGAAGCATGAAGAGAATGTGTATTTTTGGATGGAGGCTTTTGAAAGTATGATAATACATCCATTTGCCTTGATGGTTTCTTCCCATGGTTATCTTTTGATATTTCATTGAATATTCTACAAGTAAAATTTCAAATCGATCTACAAACATGCATCAATAGTTTCCAAGAATTGAGAATTACTAGTTTTGTGGGTAGTATTCAAAGTATACTATATGGCATAGTTCAAAAGTACATATGAATCAAAAATGATTTCATCATATCCAATAAAAATAAACATCAATTAAAGAGCCAATATGCATTATATGCCCTGTTTTCTTTTTTGTCTTGAGCTTGGTTAGGGTACACCAAATTTTTACTATTTCTAAGATCTTAGAGCAAAATATTTACATTTTTTTTTCAAAATTATGTGTACCCATTTGTACCCAAATTACTTCTATGAGATATGCTTCATATAAATTCACTTGTTCATAGAAAATAGAATTGTACTTTGCAAAATAATTGTTGAGTAAACATTGAAAGAACATGTATCATAATTTGAATTTTGAGGCAAAATGGAATTTCACAAAAAAAACGTGTTTAGCAATGGTAATGGGAAACTATTAAGACATAAAATAAAATAATTCATTTGTATAACATTGAAACAACATCATCCTTGCAGGTCTATCTTAATCCTTTTGGTTTACTAGTTTGGCTTGGGTTGATATCCATGCTAGATATCTGTGGATAGGCTTGGAATCATTCCCATTCCCATTCCCATGCAATCAGATTTTTAGACAAATTCTATTAGAAAGATTAGTGACTCTTTGCATTTTGTATCGAAAATAGAATATTCATCCTTATGGATTTGAATGTAAGCATTATCTAGCATGAAATTCATTGTTAAATGGGTAAATTTCATATGGATTTGTTGTAGAATTCCCTTGTTGTGTTACATTTGTGTAGCCATCTAGCATGCTAAGAAGTGGGTGAATCGATGAAATTTGCATGTGTTAAATGGGAATTTCATGTGAGCGTTTGTAATTCCATCTGCAATTTGCATTAGAATTTTATTGAATGTTGTTAAACAACTATGCATTTCTTCATAACTGGGAATCCTGAATGGATCAGGATCTTGAGGAAATTATTGAGATAAGGTGAAGTGGATATCTAGTTATCACTGTGGAAACAAGGTTGGGTGCACCATTTGGGAGTACAAAGTTGAAAATTTCATCTCCCAAGAGTACAAAAGAAAACCTAGACATAGAAGAGCCATAAGAAAAACACTAATTATTGTAGGTTGCTAGTTATAAGTACATTCTCAAAGTAGGAATTGATTGTAAGTAAAAGGAATAGTCAATTTTGTCTTTGAAGCCAAAAACTGCAATGTCTACTTTCAGGGCTTGTCTCCCAATGTCCCTTTGAGAATGGCCTAGGTTGATGGGTCCCCTGCGGAGTGATCTGTGGTAGTGTTTCACTGTTTCCACTAAGTTTTAAAGAAGAGACTAGAGCTAAAGTGACGCTAGGGTGGAATCTCTCCTAGCTTCAGATGACAATGGATGCTTGGTAGTAGAGAATAAATTGGTGATCAATTTAACTTGGGGGTTAGGTGGAGCATGTGGTGTTAGGAAATCATCAGAAAAAGGAGTTCAATATGTGCAAATCACCTCAAGAGATACATATTAATTCCCTATAGATTGCTGAAGGAATTTCCAGCTCATATTTATTTATCTATTTATTGTTGATCATCTATATTTGTTTGACTCCTAGACCTTAGCATTTCATTCATGGAAATTTGTTAACTCAAATTATATTCATGCATATAATTTAGATCCCACTGCCTCCATAAATGAAAGATGCAACCACTTATATTGTAGGAAAAATATTTTTAGCTGACATGTTTGAGAGCCAAATATTTTGGCTACAAGAGGTCAATAGTTTGAAACTTACCTAATGAATTCATTTACAAGTTACTTACACATGGAGGGATGTTTTAGTTACCATCTATCCTATATTCTTAGCATGCTAGAGGTTTATAATGGGTTTTTATGACCCTATGATTCAAACAAGGGTTGGGGTATTTTTGTTAGTCAGTTGTTTATGTATTCAATAGTGTTTGCATCCATCACCTCATTCCCAATATATCTCAAGTCGGGAATAGGCTAGTGTTGGCATCTCAAACTCTCATCAGTTGACAAATATTATGTGGCTTCCAGTAGTGAAACACCCAATGTCCACATTATGCTCCCAGATCCAACAAAAATTTGTTCATATTTTCAATGCAACCCATTTGTAAGGGGTGCTACTACATATATTGCATGAAAACAATACGCTTCTACTAATGGTTATGGAACTACACTTTTCTGAGCATCTTTCCATGTTTTTGAACAGAATGCTCACATTTCTCTAATATCTCATGATAGGTGGCAACAAAAGGTAGATTATAAAATTTATAGACAAAAAAGAATCCAGACAATGCATAAAAACTCCCATCTGGTGGTGGATGATGCTTTTTAAGGGCACAAGGGTACTTCTCACAATTTGTAGCTACAAATGAATGTGACCATAAAAAGGCCTTAATAGTGGATTTAGCCAATGCTTGGCATTCTTCCCAGTCAGAGTAACTAACCAACTCAACCTCTATTCCAGAAATTTATTTCCTTGCAATCCTCCTACCATTTTGAAGACTTCCAACTTGATGTGGATAAAATTTAGAACGATGATATGATTATTTGTAGCCAACTTTCAAACATGGATGTTTTATCTTCCAATTCATTTGATTGTTGGAATAGTGGAGTTCTTCATGGCTTCTCTCGGAAATCTTCTTGTGTAGGAGTATGACTGACTTCTCAAAGGAATCATTCAAACCATAAGTTGGAAGTGAATATGCATAAATTTGGTGCTCCACTGACCCAATGTTTAACTTCACTCGCTAATGTTTTCAATTTGAATCAAGGCTTCCTTTTACCTACCAAGGGCAGACTAATTGTATTCATTGTCTATTATTTATGGTGTCATAATCTAGTATGGTAATAATCAGAAGACTAGTTTCAAGTAAATTAAGAATATAAATGTTTTATTTTCTCCTCATTATACCATCGTTGTCATTGACCACTGGAAAGAAAACTACATCTCATAATACATAAACTGATGAACCTCATTTTACAAATCTACCAATCTAATCAAGAGAATGCATGCTCTAAATTGTATAATCAACATTCATAAGTTCTCACCCACATCCATAGCTTGCAATAGATAAACACCATGGTTCTACAAGACTGTTACTTTGAATCACTAAACCTCATAAACCATAACCAAAAAAGATGCCATACATGACCACAAATTCTACATAATCTTGACATCTAAGTAAACCACTATGAAGCTAATTATATAATATATGTTAAAATCAAAGAAATGCCATCTGGAATAGAAGAAATATTGGATTCTTCAATGACCATTCAAGAATAAGTCAATGAGGTGAAATCTAGGAATAACGCCTCAGCCCATGTGCTTGTTAATTATCATCTAACTACAAGAAAGTATCATGTGCAAGAAGAGGGCCATCTAACTACAAAAACCACATTCGATGCTACCAAATATGGGCTATGATTCATTTTGGCCTTCACCAAAGAAGGGACATCTCACCAATCCACGGACCACAATAAGAACCATTAAATCAAAGAGCTAAAGACTTTGATCTAAACATACATATTCTTTAAATCCTTATCAAACATTGTTGAATTTTTTTATGTATGGTTGGTGAAATCTAGGAATAACGCCTCAGCCCATGAGAAGACTCATAGGGATTGGACCCCTCGTGCTCCAGTATATGTGGGAAAACCACAAGGGGCATGGTAACCTCAATCAAATCCCAAGTTTCGGCATCAACATCAAAGGGCAACAAGTGATCAGGACCATGGGTGAAGCAGAACAAAATGTAATATATTATGGGTTTTGGTGAATAAATGACAAACAACAAGGGATTCCTTTCTATTCTCTACTACCAACAGGCCCCCACCTGATACCATAGGCTTATGATTGCAAGCTTATTTATTTAAAAATATAATTTTTTTCTTAAATTAAAAATAATAATTACAACTTCCCTCACTGGGGGTACTCCCGCTCATCTCCTAACCTTATTAATCAATTCTAAAACTCGAATTTTTGTGCTCTTGAAAATAGATTGTACTCTCTCAGCTCCTCAAATGAGATGAATTAACACGTATGTAAGCATCATAATTCATTCCATCCATCCAAGGTAGGAACTTGTGTTCCGTAGAGGTAAGTGAGGTAGGGGTGTCCATTGAACTAGAGAAGATGCATTTTATTCAACTGAGAGCTACGTATACAACCTATCATCATCAATGTTGCCCCGTCCATGAAAAAAGACATAAAATAAGAACTTCTGAGTTTTTCTAGTGCATGAGAACTTTGTGATTGAGAGAGGGGTTCATACTGGAAGGTGGTTGGAACTCAAATCATTTATGAAAAAAGCTCAACACTTCCACCATCAAAATTCCACTAGAATATGTGATACCTAAATAGTAATTACTTAACAAAGCGAAGCTTTTCCAAAAAAAATTAACCCAGAAAAAGGGCTTGGAGATATCTTACCATTAGTAGTAACCACCTTGCCCCAAACAAGAGCACATATGTCCTTATCTCGCTTTGAAAATGACTTGTGGTCTTCCATAGTCCGACCTGTGCTCTTCCACCGCCTGAATTAAGCTGAAAACACTGAATATTCACTTGTGCAAAATCGCGATGGTCTCCTCGACATTTTTCTACTCTGAGTACTGCCATAGCAGCCAGAAAAAATTATTTTTTCTATTGATGAAGAAGGATAGAGCAAAATCCATTTCCAGTTGTCAACAATGTCAGTAGGTTAAAGTATATATTCTACAAATCATATTAGACTACAAAGACTTAAGCCCTTCACGCTATACTGAGAGCTCTACCGATACGAACGAAACGAACTACCCAGTCTACCCTCACTCTACTCTAAGCTCTGGAGATTACTCTATGCTCCCTAAATACACAACTTGAATGGATTTCTTGTCCATAAACCAAAGTATGAGGTCTCTTGTTTGAAATGAGTCACGACTTGTGTAAAGCTCACGAATGCATTACTATGCTCTGATATATTGTTTATAAACCTGCATGAACCATGACTCTGTCAATGATATTTGGCCATCTATTCAGGTTATTTTTGAGCAAACATAATTGATAAACATAGCTACAGAAGTTATCCAAAAAGTCAAGGATGAATTGGGAGACATGCCTGAGGATGCCAATAGACTCATCCAGTTCCTTAACAGCAAAAACGGGTATGAGCTTCATGAGTTGGATATAGAAGACAGAACTGAAACCATTTTGGAAATAAGGAAGGTCCTTTCTAAGAGAAACCTAATGCTAAACTTGGAAGAAAAGTGCCAGAACATGTAGGTAAGCATTGATAGATTCATGGCTAAGTTCCAAATTTTGAGGGAGAAAGGATTGCCCAGTCCATTGGTCATTAATGACAAACTTATGACACAACAGGACTATGATAAGAAACTTAGGTAGTTGGCTAAAGAACAAGCTAGCACTTCAGCAATAAAAGCGCTGCCAACAGGAAAAGTTTTGTATAATATATTTGAGAACTTGTTTTTTCTCCAGCATGAGATAAAACAATTTTTCATCACCAAGACCAATTTTTCCAAGTATACCGAGGTTGATAAGATATATAGGAAAATGATGAATGTCAAGTTACCTGATGATAAATGGTGGGAAAAGATGACTGATTTACTGTAAGAAATTTATAGTAAAAAGGTTACTGAACAGTAAAAGTAGAACAGCCAGGTAAAAGATGAAAATAGGTCATCATGCCAAAGTTATCAGAGTCAAAGAGTATCAAGTGAAAGTTAAAAGTTAAAGAAGATTCTAGCATAAAAGACCACAACAACAAGCCAGCATAAAGGGCTACAAACCAAACTATAAAGGCCAGCAGCACCACAATAAAAGGGACAGCATGAAAACAGTTCAATAGTTGTCTCTATCTTCTTGCAAGAATATATTTGTATTTCCTAGATTAAATCTCAAGTTATTTTGAGATATTTTGTAATAATTTTTGTATAAATACTTCAAAATTCGAAGTATGTAGGGTGGATTCTTAAGCATTTCTATAGACTTCTTGATCAAAAGACTGTAAAGCTATTGTATCACTAATTGGACCAGCAAGCTGGATTGATGAATAAAGACAAGATATTTCACAGCATTCATGTGTAGAGCGAAGTGCAGACAAGTATTTTCTCACGTTGTTGTTATCTTTCTTAAAGTTTTTCCACAATTTTTAATGTATTTATGTATCTGAATGTTATAACATGGAATGATATCTCAGAATTTGCTTAATTGCACTCTGTTTTAACTGTTATACATTTAAATGTTTTCTACTGATTATCTAAGTTAAAGAATTCTTAATTGCTCCTTAGTTTAGGTTATCTCTCTGTAATTTATAGCAAATGATTCTTAATTTCCCTTTGTTTCTGATTATCCTCTGTTCTTGGTTTTAATCCCAGTCTGAGAAATCTCAATTGCTCTCTCACCCTAGTTAAGACCATTTCACCCATTTGGCCCAAAGACCTGCACTGTACTCTGCTAGCTTTCCCTTTGAACACTCCCTTTAGTGAGTTAATTCCAGTTTTGTTACCTTCCTGCTGACTCTGAAGTGAAAACTTCTTTGATACGTAGAGATATACATATATATAAATATTTATTAATAATTAATTGACAGATTATGATTGTTTACAGTGGGGGTTCCTAACTTATATATCGCCATGGACACCCTTTGGGGGAAGGGCATGATCTTATGATCATGCCCTTTCGTCTAATTAACCTAAAATTAAATAATAAACCTAAAATTTAAATAATAAATCATTTTTACATAACATTGCCTTCCTCTCAAAAGAATGTTTTTTCCTCAAAGCATACATAATGATGGATGTTGTTGACAAAATGATTTATTCTCCCAAGAAGTGTCTTCTTCGGGTAAGTCCTTCCACTTGATCAGATATTCCTTGATTGTACGATGTCGAAGATTTCTTTCTCTAGTAGATAAAATACCTTCTAGTTCTAGAATGACCCTTCCCTCATCATCCAGAGATGGAAGCATTGTTTGCGTTGATTGATTGTTGCCTAGTGCCCTTCTAAGGTAGGATACATGGAAGACATTGTGAACATGACTTGTCTTTGGAAGGCTTAAACCATACACAACTTGGTTAATCTTTTTGTTGATCTGATAAGGTCCATAGAACTTTGGTGCCAATTTGTTTTTTCCTTTCTATTTTAAGGATAATTGTTTGTATGGTTGGAGCTTGACAAACACCCATTCTCTGACTTCAAACTCTCTTTGGTTTTGTTTCAGTCTACTTATTGCTTCATACGATTCCTTGCATTATTCAAGTTTTCTTTTAATATTTGGATGATTTTTTTGGGTTTCTTCTAGTTGATCTTTAACAACAGGGAGATTTGTCTGGACAATAGCTAGATCCTTCCATTTTTGGGGTTCATACCCATATAAATCTTGAAACGGCATCATTTTTGCTAACATATGATAAGTAGAATTATACCACCACTCAGCGAGATGTAACCATTGAGCCCACTTATTTTGTTTTTCTGTAGCGTAGCAACGTAGGTAGGCCTCCAAACATTTATTGACAACCTCTGTTTGGCCATCTGTTTGAGGGTGATAAGCGGAACTCATATTTAGGTAGGTTCCTATGTGGTTGAACAACTCCTTCTAGAAATTACCCTTGAATTTGGCATCTCTATCACTCACAATGACTTTCGGAAAACCATGTAACTTATATATATTTTTGCAAAATATTTCAGCGATTTCTTTTGCTGAGTATGATTTCTTTATTGCCATTAGGTGAGCATATTTGGTGAGTTTGTCGTCTACTACGAAAATCTTGTCCTTTCCTTCAGATACTAGTAATCCTTCAATAAAGTCCATTGAAATTTCTTCCCATTTCTGATTTGGAATGTTTAAAGGGTGAAGTAATCCCGATGTCGTAATATTTTCATTTTTATTCCTTGGACATGTGTCACATTCTGCTACATACTTCTAAATATCGCAACTCATTCCCTTCCAAAAGAAGGATAGACGTGCATTGTAGTATGTCTTAAAGAATCATACATGTCCAACTGACAATGAGCCATGTGACTCCTTGAGTATCTTAAATTTAAACTTGGAATTTGTATTTAGATAGATTCTTCCCTTGTACCATAGGATATCATTATTCCACTCAAATTTTGAGTTGTTGGGAAGGTTATTGATTATTGCCGCTATTTCTGGATCCTTGGCATGCTCACTTCGAATTTCATTAAGCCATCCAGGAACAACAACTGAAATTGCAAGTAGTGTTGGTTCTTCATCTTTCTTAGATAGGGCATCTGCTACTACATTGTCTTTTCCTCTTTTATGTAGTATTTCTAAGTCAAAGGCGGCAATTTTTTCAATCCATTTTTGTTGTTCTTCGGAAAGTGTTTTTTGTTGAAGGAGGTGTTGGAGACTATTGTGGTCTGTTCAAATGGAAAACTTACTTCCCAAAAGATATTGCCTCCACTTAGCTAGTGCATGCATAATAGCAAGCATCTCTTTGTTGTATGTGGATTTGAGGCGTTCTCTTTTGTTGAGCTTCCTACTTTCAAAAGCTATTGGATGCCCTTGCTGCATTAATACTGCACCTATACCGAATCTGAAAGAATCACACTCAATGATAAATGGTTTAGAAAAATCTAGTGTTGCTAATACGAACGCATTAGACATAATTTCCTTTAATTTTTCAAAACACCTTCCTGCTTCCTCATCCCATAGAAACGAATTCTTCTTTAAAAGATTTGTCAGAGGTGCAGTTATATGTGCATATTTTTTAATAAACCTTCAGTAATATCCAATCAAACCTAAGAACCCTCTTAGCTTGGATATATTGATAGGTTTAGTCCATTCTTTTATAGCTTTGATTTTATTAGGGTCCACCTTGATGCCTTCATGGGATATAATGTGTCCAAGGTATTCTACTTCTTCCTTTCCGAAGGTGCATTTGGAATTTTTTGCATAAAATTGATGTTCTTTTAGTAGTGTAAGAACTTTGTCCAGATGTTGCAAATGCTCTTTCCAAGTTTTACTGTAAATTAGAATATCATCAAAGAATGCTAACACAAGCTTCCTAAGATGTGGACGAAATAATTCGTTCATAGTTGCTTAAAGCGTTGTTGGTTCATTGGTTAATCCAAATGGCATTACTTTAAATTCATAGTGACCTTCGTGTGTTCGGAATGTCGTTTTTGGTATGTCTTCCCATATGATTCTAACTTGATAGTAGCCTGATCTTAAGTCAAATTTTGAGAAGTACCTTGCGCCATGTAGCTCATCCAACATTTCGTCGATAAAGGGAATTGGGAACTTGTTTTTTATTGTTATTTTGTTTAGTCCTCTATAATCAATGCATAGCCTAAATTAACCATCCTTCTTCCTTACCAATACCACTAGAACAGTGTAAGGACTTTTACTTTTCGAGATGATCCCACACTTTAAAAGGTCTTGGATTAATCTCTCAATTTCCTTTTTTTTGGTGATGTGGATATCAGTATGGCTTGATGTTGATGGGGTCTGACCCTGCCTTGACTTCTATTGTATGCTCAATTTCCCTATTAGGTGGCATCTTCATAGGTAGGTCTTGAAATACTTTTTCATGTTTCTGAATTAGATCTTGTATCTCTAGTGACTCTTCATTGATCATATTTGCAGATAACATTTCTAATTGGTGACATTGTACTACATAAGTGGGTGCTCCTTTTCGAATCATCTTCATCATCTGAGATGATGATACAACTTGATTTTATGGTGCTTGGAATCCATGTAATTTGTACCTCTGACCCCCCCATTTGAATTTTATGAATTGTGCTTGATGGTTGGTGGCATAAGTACCTAAAGTTCATAGCCATTGGATACCTAAGACCACATCTACTCCTCCTAATGGTACAGTGAAGAATGAAGATTGTAAATTAAAGTCTTGAATCTGCAATTTGACCTTATGGCATTTTCCCACTTTTTCAATCTTCTTACTATCAACTACCATCACCTTCATGTTTGGTAAGGGAAATGAAAAAATATTGAGTCTTTTTGCCACGGATGCATCTAAAAAATTTTGGATGCTGCCAGAGTCAATGAGAACCACTACATTGTTCTTCTTTATATGTCCTTTCAACTTTAACGTCTGAGGTTGTGATATACCTGTCATAGCTGATAGCGACACTTGCGGAATACTTCCGTCATCTAATTCTGGTGAGAATTCTGGGGCATCTTTTGCTTCTTCTATGTCAGAATCTTCACTGTTTGAATCATTAGTTGCTTCACAATTATATAGGTTCTTTGGTTCTTTTCCTTTAGCACATCTATGTTTGGGGTCCCACTTCTCACCACAGCGTTTGCATTTACCTTTTTTTATCCTTTGCATTTCCACATTAGATTTTTCATCTTCATGACGATGTGGTGGAACATATCTTGTACTATTTGAGTCCACATACTAGGGTATTCTTCATCTTGAATATGTTTTTCCGATTTTGACCAAAATATTTGTTTGAATTTTTTTTATGGCCATTTTTTTTTTTCGTCTTGCTACTTCTATTGACGTAATGTCATGCATCTCAAGTTTTACTTGTAAATGGGTTTTGAGACCCGAAACGTATGATTGAATTAGATGAGACTCTGATAACCCAGGTACTCGTGTTACTAAGGTCTCCCTTTCTTGAGTGTATTCATCCACACTTCCTTTCTGTCGTAATTTGATGAGTTTTGAAAAGAACTCTTCTTCCTTTACACCTTGGAATCTTTTAAAGAATGCATCCTTAAATTTTCTCTAACTAATGACGAGTGTTGTCTTTTTCCACCATATATACCAATTATATGCTTCCCCTTCCATTTTCATGGATGTGTGCCTGAGCTTTTCGTCATCGTCATTGATGTCATATATCTCAAAGTATTCTTCTGCTTTATTTATCCATGCAACATTGTTTTTTTGTTTCCATCGAATTTAGGCATCTCGACTTTTTCCCTTTGCTAGTATGTCGCTAATGGCTGAGTGAAAAAGGGGTGTTTATTGGTAAAGGTATCCCAGAGTTGCTTATTTGTAAGAGTCGCGTTACTCATTTCTTGGTGGGGTGTCGCTGATTTTTTTGGGGATTTATCATTTCCTTGAGACTCTGTTGATTTCGTTGAATCTGATGAGTTGCGCTCTTGATTCTCCTCATCTTCTTGTAGTAGTTGTGCGGGTGTAAGATTCATCTTTTTACACACAAGGTTCAACAATGTTAAGGTCTCTTTTTGATTCATGTCTGATTGGACATGGTGATGATCCATCTGTATTTCTATTCAATTTGTCGTATCCTAAAGCCTCTTGATATCATCAGCCTACCCCTTAAACTTGTTCTGGAAATCAGCTAATTTTTTATTGACCTCATTGGTGTTGTTATTCATCTTATTCTCCGCGTCAACCAATCTTTTATTGAAATCAGCCATTGTCATTGTCGACATTAAGCAAGTTTGTGGGGGCATGTATTTATCTGCCAGCTTAAATTATTAATTTTTTTTTAATAATTAAATTAAATTAATTAATTTATATATATAATATAATATATATATATATATATAAACGTATAGTTTACAAACTATAATATATGCATATATAAATAAATTATTTATATGCATATATATATATATATATATTTTATTATATATGCATATTATAGTTGTAAACTATACGTTAATATATAATATATATATAGAGAGAGAGAGAGAGAGAGAGAGAGATATAGATATAGATATAGATATAGAATACTATTTATATATATATATATAATATATATATATATATAATGAAATGAATGGACGAATTTAAATGAAATGGGGCAGACATGGGCAGATAACACGGCAGATAGTGTGTGAATAGCATGGGCACAGCATGGCAAGGAGATGCGGATGGCCTAGATGGTCAGCAGATGGAATGGCTAGACAGAGTCGCGATTAGAGAGAGTCAACAGAATCAGCGTGATTCAATGAACAACAGAACGACGTTGGGAATGGATGCGGTGAGCAGTGTACAGACGAGGTGGATGGAAAGACGTGGGGAATTGGTGGTGATAAACAGCTTCAAGTGACCAGGGACAACGAAGCAAAATGGTAACGAGCGGAATGGTGACAGGAACATGAGCGACACAGCAGTAGATGTGACAGAGGATTGTTGGGCTATGATAACAGATGAAGTGAAAACTTCCTTGAAACGCAAAGATATATAAATTAATAATTAATTGACCGATGATGATTGTTTACAATGGGGGTTCATGGCTTATATACTGCCATGGGCACCCTTTAGGGAAAGGGCATGATCTTATGATCGTGCCCTTTTGTCCAATTAACCTAAAATTAAATAATAAACCTAAAATTTAAATAATAAATCATTTTTACATAACAGACTCCATAGCACAATAGTCTAAAGACATCATTCTATCAATCTGTTTTAAGGATTCCACCATCTAATCTTCAATACAAATCAAAACCCCGTGAATGTTGCTTAAAACGTTGTTGGTTCATTGGTTAATCCAAACGGCATTACTTTAAATTCATAGAGACCTTCGTGTGTTCGGAATGTCGTTTTTGGTATGTCTTCCCATATGATTCTAAATTGATAGTAGCCTGATCTTAAGTCAAATTTTGAGAAGTACCTTGCGCCATGTAGCTCATCCAACATTTCGTCGATAAAGGGAATTGGGAACTTGTTTTTTATTGTTATTTTGTTTAGTCCTCTATAATCAATGCATAGCCTAAACTAACCATCCTTCTTCCTTACCAATACCACTAGAGCAGTGTAAGGACTTTTACTATTCGAGATGATCCCACACTTTAAAAGGTCTTGGATTAATCTCTCAATTTCCTTTTTTTTGGTGATGTGGATATCAGTATGGCTTGATGTTGATGGGGTCTGACCCTGCCTTGACTTCTATTGTATGCTCAATTTCGCTATTAGGTGGCATCTTCATAGGTAGGTCTTGAAATACTTTTTCATGTTTCTGAATTAGATCTTGTATCTCTAGTGACTCTTCATTGATCATATTTGCAGATAACATTTCTAATTGGTGACATTGTACTACATAAGTGGGTGCTCCTTTTCGAATCATCTTCATCATCTGAGATGATGATACAACTTGATTTTATGGTGCTTGGAATCCATGTAATTTGTACCTCTGACCCCCCCATTTGAATTTTATGAATTGTGCTTGATGGTTGGTGGCATAAGTACCTAAAGTTCATAGCCATTGGATACCTAAGACCACATCTACTCCTCCTAATGGTACAGTGAAGAATGAAGATTGTAAATTAAAGTCTTGAATCTGCAATTTGACCTTATGGCATTTTCCCACTTTTTCAATCTTCTTACTATCAACTACCATCACCTTCATGTTTGGTAAGGGAAATGAAAAAATATTGAGTCTTTTTGCCACGGATGCATCTAAAAAATTTTGGATGCTGCCAGAGTCAATGAGAACCACTACATTGTTCTTCTTTATATGTCCTTTCAACTTTAACGTCTGAGGTTGTGATATACCTGTCATAGCTGATAGCGACACTTGCGGAATACTTCCGTCATCTAATTCTGGTGAGAATTCTGGGGCATCTTTTGCTTCTTCTATGTCAGAATCTTCACTGTTTGAATCATTAGTTGCTTCACAATTATATAGGTTCTTTGGTTCTTTTCCTTTAGCACATCTATGTTTGGGGTCCCACTTCTCACCACAGCGTTTGCATTTACCTTTTTTTATCCTTTGCATTTCCACATTAGATTTTTCATCTTCATGACGATGTGGTGGAACATATCTTGTACTATTTGAGTCCACATACTAGGGTATTCTTCATCTTGAATATGTTTTTCCGATTTTGACCAAAATATTTGTTTGAATTTTTTTTATGGCCATTTTTTTTTTTCGTCTTGCTACTTCTATTGACGTAATGTCATGCATCTCAAGTTTTACTTGTAAATGGGTTTTGAGACCCGAAACGTATGATTGAATTAGATGAGACTCTGATAACCCAGGTACTCGTGTTACTAAGGTCTCCCTTTCTTGAGTGTATTCATCCACACTTCCTTTCTGTCGTAATTTGATGAGTTTTGAAAAGAACTCTTCTTCCTTTACACCTTGGAATCTTTTAAAGAATGCATCCTTAAATTTTCTCTAACTAATGACGAGTGTTGTCTTTTTCCACCATATATACCAATTATATGCTTCCCCTTCCATTTTCATGGATGTGTGCCTGAGCTTTTCGTCATCGTCATTGATGTCATATATCTCAAAGTATTCTTCTGCTTTATTTATCCATGCAACATTGTTTTTTTGTTTCCATCGAATTTAGGCATCTCGACTTTTTCCCTTTGCTGGTATGTCGCTAATGGCTGAGTGAAAAAGGGGTGTTGATTGGTAAAGGTATCCCAGAGTTGCTTATTTGTAAGAGTCGCGTTACTCATTTCTTGGTGGGGTGTCGCTGATTTTTTTGGGGATTTATCATTTCCTTGAGACTCTGTTGATTTCGTTGAATCTGATGAGTTGCGCTCTTGATTTTCCTCATCTTCTTGTAGTAGTTGTGCAGGTGTAAGATTCATCTTTTTACACACAAGGTTCAACAATGTTAAGGTCTCTTTTTTATTCATGTCTGATTGGACATGGTGATGATCCATCTGTATTTCTATTCAATTTGTCGTATCCTAAAGCCTCTTGATATCATCAGCCTACCCCTTAAACTTGTTCTGGAAATCAGCTAATTTTTTGTTGACCTCATTGGTGTTGTTATTCATCTTATTCTCTGCGTCAACCAATCTTTTATTGAAATCAGCCATTGTCATTGTCGACATTAAGCAAGTTTGTGGGGGCATGTATTTATCTGCCAGCTTAAATTATTAATTTTTTTTTAATAATTAAATTAAATTAATTAATTTAATTATATATATATATATATATATATATATATATATAATATAATATATATATATATATATATATATATAAATATTAATGAAAATGAATGGACGAATGTAAATGAAATGGGGCAGACATGGGCAGATAACACGGCGGACAGTGTGTGAATAGCATGGGCACAGCATGGCAAGGATATGCGGATGGCCTAGATGGTCAGCGGATGGAATGGCTAGACAGAGTCGCGGTTAGAGAGAGTCAACGGAATCAGCGTGATTCAATGAACAACAGAATGGCGTTGGGAATGGATGCGGTGAGCAGTGTACAGACGAGGTGGATGGAAAGACGTGGGGAATTGGTGGTGATAAACAGCTTCAAGTGACCAGGGACAACGAAGAAAAATGGTAACGAGCAGAATGGTGACAGGAACATGAGCGACGCAGCAGTAGATGTGACCGAGGATTGTTGGGCTATGATAACAGATGAAGTGAAAACTTCCTTGAAACGCAAAGATATATATATATTAATAATTAATTGACCGATGATGATTGTTTACAATGGGGGTTCATGGCTTATATACGTCCATGGGCACCCTTTAGGGAAAGGGCATGATCTTATGATCGTGCCCTTTCGTCCAATTAACCTAAAATTAAATAATAAACCTAAAATTTAAATAATAAATCATTTTTACATAACAGACTCCATAGCACAATAGTCTAAAGACATCATTCTATCAATCTGTTTTAAGGATTCCACCATCTAATCTTCAATACAAATCAAAACCCCATGAATGTTCAGAACTAGCCTGAAATCCCAGCAAGCAAAGCTAAATCATATAGAGAGAGCCCTCTCTGAGCCATAGGTTAGCTAGATCCTATGCTTAAAAGTTGGTTTGTGGTTATCTCAGTCATTTTCTTTCTTCTGATAACTTCTAGAGAAAATTCTAAGTGATAAAATAATGGCGACCATACTGGGGACGTCGAATCCTCAGTCCTAATAAAGCTTTAAGAAAATTCTAAATCTTGATTCTAAGCCTCTTAAAGTCATTTGTTAGAAGTTAACTTGAAAAAATCTCACAAAAATAATTAAAAAAAGTTTGAAATTCTGGCTGCCAAGAAGTCTCATTTTACTAGGGCTAATCCAGATCCAAACCCTGCCCCAGTAGTTGATAATCCTAACCTAATTTCAAGAAAATTCAAAAAAGAAGAAAGTTCACTTAGCCAAATACCATTACTTAAAGCTAATTCATGTCCTGATGAATGGTTATTTTTAGAAGAACTTTTCTTTGATGTGCCATTTGAACAGTCATTATTTAGAACAAAATCCAGAAACATACTCAGTGAAACTGTTCCAAATCTTGACTTTATTGCAGACCTTGAAGTTCAACAGGCCAACAAATCCATTGATGAATACATTCTAAAATCTCCACAATCATCCATTAATACTACCACAACCCCTAAGCTTTCTAAACAATCATCCATTACTTTGAGTTCACCACTTTTCCCTTCAACTTCACTAATAATACCTTCTGAAGTCCATTCTTCACCACCATTTATACCTACTCTCCCTCACCAACCTATCATCTCCCATTCATCACCTACTAGTCTTGGTTCTTCATCCATTCTTCATCCACATCTCAACCCCTCCCAACTTACAGCCATGACAAATAGATATGCTCCTCTTGTTTTACCTACCCAACTTGGGGCTATGCCAGTAGACTACCAAAGTAAAATTGTTCAATTTGATGGCACATGACATTACATTGCTTAGCAACATGTCAACAAGATAACATATTACTTTGAGTTGCATGAGATTGACACAGATAATGTTCAAATGAGACTCTTTGCCCAGACTTTAGTTGGTAACGTTAGGAAATGGTTTAGAGAAGTTATTGCTAATAATATTGATAATTTAGATGCATTTCACCAGCAATTTTTGAACATATGGGAAAAGAAAAAGAATCCCCTACAAATCCTTTTAGAATATGAGGATATGAGAAGAGGACCTAATGAAATTGTTCAAGATTACTGCACTAGATTCAATACCATATATAATGTCATCCTAGTTAATCTTAGACCCCCACCTGACTTAGCATTAATAAAGTTCTCTGATGGTTTTGACACAGATATGGCATACCAACTTAGGGAAAGAAACCCCCCAACATTAGAAGAAATGCAAATTGTAGTTGTTAGGGTTGAAGCTAATTTGTTAGCTAAAAGAGCTAGAGTCAGAAATGAAAAAAGAGGAACTGCTAAAGATTAAACTTCACCATCTGACATTAAAATATATATTTTAGCCAAAAGTATGGAAAGACTAATGGATATAATAGATAACAGAGAAGGGAAACCCTGATGGGATAACCAACAAGCACCTCCAGTTAGAAACCTGAATTTTAGAAAAAAAACGAAATCAAAACATTGGGAAAAATGGACTGGATCAGAACATTAGGCCTCATTTTCAAGAAAATTATGCAGAGACAACCCATCCTGAAGATCCATAACAAGATACACAAATTAACTTAATGGGAATAAATGATGAGGATATTGTTTTTCTAACCCAAGATGTGCAAGACCTACATATGCTACAACAATTGCAAATCCAGTCTGGAGAGTCATTTGATTACCAACAAGGATATGATTCTTTCATTTTTGAAGTACATAAAAACTATAACCTAAGAAGCAAAAAGAATGTTGATGTCCCTGACCAAACCAAGAAAACAGTGCAAAGTCCACCCAAGAAAATAACAGATGCCCCTATTTCAATAATCCTCCAAATTCTCCCTAGGCAGAACCCAAATCCTTCTGGCCCCACAATTGTAGATATAACCTCTGATCAACCTTCTATTGATCTGCCTTCCACTTCAATTCCACCTAAGGAACCAATGGACAAAGCTCAAAACATCAAATCTGAAAATCCACATAAGGAGATCCCAAATAAAGGAAAAGAAGATAAACCTACTCAAGTCCCTGCTGCAAAAATTCAAAACCTTCGAACAGAAAAAGTTTCTTTGCCATTCAATCTGGGAGCAGAGATGGCAAAGCTAAAGATTTCATTTCCTTTAACAAAACTAATCAAGAATGAAACTTACAAGTCACAGATAAATCAGACCTTAAACATTGCTGAAAATGAGGATTCTGTCAACTTGTTTGGTGACCAACTAGAACTCATATTTGATCCAGATGTTAATGGAAAACCATTAGAAGGAGGAGTTCCACCTTTTTACATTATCCTTAGTATCCATGACAAAATTATACACAATGCAATGTTGGATTATGGGGCCTCTCACAACTTAATGCCCAAATCAGTGATGGAGAAATTAAACCTAGACATTACAAGGCCTTACAAAGACTTATTCTCATTTGACTCTAGTCAGATACAGTGTCTAGGATTGATTAAAGACTTGTGTGTCACTTTATTCCAATATCCTGCCAAAAGAATCCTCATGGATATTGTAGTTGCTGACATCCCACCAAAGTATGGCATGATGTTATCCAGATCATGGGGTGCCAAACTTCAGGGACCCTTACAACTAGATATGTCATATGCAACAATCTTTGTTTTTGGACAATCGAAGAAACTATGCCGAGAAACCTTAATGAAATATATGGTAAGTAGCCAGGATCAGCCTCAAAACTTTCCCATCTACTCCATACACTCAGATATCGATTCTTTTATATTGTATAATGCTGATCAAACATGAGAAGAAATTTCAAACAGTACTAATATAGAACCAAAAGAAATTGCAGTTTTTGCACAAAATGAAACTAACCAAACTACAAAACTTTTCAATGAACATGGTCAAACTGCTATAAATGATCAAAAAATTGTTGCACCAGACAGTTTAAATTATGAGCATGAGATATTATGGCATTTAGAATGTGATGGGTCAATCAATAAGTTAGGAGCAGGAGCAAGAGTGTGGATATATAATTTGGAAAATAATCACTTAGAAGGCCATGCATATAGATTGAATTTTAAATGTACCAATAATATGGCCGAGTATGAAGAATTAATTTTAGGTCTTAAGTTAGTTAGGAATCTAGGAGCTAAAAGAGTTTATGTCATGGGATACTCTGAACTAATTATAAAACAGATTGATGTTGTGTATATGACAAAGGACCCTAGATTAAGTTGTTATAGAGTAATTATTGTAGAAATACTTAATACTTTTCTAGAAACAAATCTTGCAGTAATCCCTAGAAAACACAATATGAAAGTCCATAGTTTAGAAATGTTTGCCAACACCTGCAAATTACCCTTCCAACCTAACCATCAGTACATTGTTGAAGTTAGGCACAGACCTGCAATTCCAGATAATTTGAAGAATTGGCAAATATTTTCTGATGACAAACAGATAAATAACTTTTTAATTTCAAAAGAAGAGTTTGTAAATAATAATATAGATACTGATACATCCATAGATCCTGACACTGAGGATGAGTTAGAAATAAATGAGATAGAAGGTGACAAACTAGATAAAATCAACCCAACTAAATTTATTAAACCAAATGTAGATAACTTAGAGAAAATTGAGATTGATGAAATAATCAGTGAAGAAACCGAAGTAATTAGTATCAAGGATAACTTCTTACCAAAGGGATTAACCCCTCTGGAAGATTTATTTGATTCAAATGGTGTTCCTAGGAAACCTAAAATGGAACCATTAAGGTCTGATATAGAAGAATGTAATATAGGAACCAATGAAAATCCTAAACTGATCAAACTTTCAAAATCATTACCTCCAACTGAAAAAGTAAAATACATTGAGTTGCTGAAAGAATTTTAGGATCTTTTTGCTTGATGACACCAACATCATCCAACATACAATTCCTATTAAAGAAAATCAAAAGCCTTTCAAACAAAAACTTAGAAGGATCAATCATGTCTTATTACCTGCAATTGAAAAGGAAATTAAAAGGATGTATGATGCCAAAATAATTGCACCAATCAGATTTTCTAATTGGGTCTCAAACTTGGTGCCAACTAGAAAGAAGACTTGTGAGATCAGATTCTGTGTGGATCTCAGAAACCTTAACAAAGTGTCACTGAAAGACAATTACCCTCTCACCAAAATGGACCACATGTTACAAAGGGTAGTTGGATCAACCAAAATCTCATTGTTGGATGGATTTTCTGGTTACAATCAAATCTTGGTTCATCCTGATGACCAACCCAAAACTACATTTACTACTTCTTTGGGCACGTTTACGTATGTGAAAATTCATTTTGGGCTAATGAATGCAGGAGCCACTTTCCAAAGGGCTGTGGATATATCATTTGCAAAATAAATTCATGATATCTTTGTGATATATCTAGATGATGTTACTGTATTTTTAAAATCTGACAATCAACATTTGGATCATCTAAAAAAAAAATTATTAAATGCAGGAAATTTGGAATCTCCTTGAACCCCAAAAAGTCTTTGTTTAGGTTAGAAGAAGGAAATTTGTTAGGTCGCATAATTTCAAAAGATGGTATAAGAATAGACCCTGTGAGAATAGAAGCCATCTTGCAAATACAACACCCGAGGAACATTAAAGAATTACAAGATTTTTTAGGAAAAAATAATTTTCTTAGAAGATTTATATCTAATCTGGCAAAATTAATTAGAACACTAAACAATATGCTGAAAAAAATATTCCACCATAAAATGGATTGTTGAGGCTAAAAAATCCTTTGAAGATATTAAACTGGCCTTAACTAAAACACGTGTTAATCAGTTCTAAATTTGACAGAGATTTCATCTTGTTTTCCTTTGCTTCTGATCACACAATAGTTGCAGTTCTATTGCAGAAAAATGACCAGGGCTATGAACAACCCAATGTTTTCGTTAGCAAAGCCCTGAGAGATTCCCCCTTGAAATACAATATAATGGAAAAACAAGCATTGGCTTTAGCCAAAGCCATTAAGGACTTTAGGGTATACATCTTATATTCGCATATAGTAACCTACGTTCCAAATTCAGTAGTCAAAGACATCCTAAATCAGGATGGTCTTGATGGAAAGAGGGGAAAGTGGATTACTACTATTTTAGAATATGATATAGAAATCAAACCTACTAAGTTAATCAAGGGCCAAGGTTTAGCCAAGCTCATGGCTGAATCAAACTGTCAGGCCTTGGATATAAACTTTATTGCAGCAATAGATAATGAAGAGGAGATGGCAACTCCATTAATCAGCCAGGCCTTTATTGAATCATCTTGGTATGCTGATATTATTTATGTTTTATAGAAATTACAAGCTCCTCCCGAATTATCTAGGACTAAAAGAAGGTTTTTGAAGATGAAATCCTCGAAATTTTGTATATTAGACAATGCTTTGTTTTGGAGAGATCATGAAGGTATTCTTCTTAATTGCTTATTAAAAGATGAATTTGACAAAGTTTTTCAAGATTTCTATGCAGGTGACTGTGGAGGACACCTTTACTAGAAGACCATTGCAGATAAAATCCTTAGCGTTGGTTTCTAGTGGCCTACCTTGTTTACTGATGTCAAAAAATATGTGACCTCCTATCACAAATGTCAAATTTTTGCGGGGAAGAAAAAGCTTTTACCTTTACCCCTAAAGCCAATCTCTACTGAAATACCTTTTCAACAATGGGGTTTAGACTTCATTGGTGAAATTCACCCATCCTCCTCTACCCAACACAAATGGATCCTCATAGCCACAGACTACTTCACAAACTAAATAGAGGCCATTCCTTCAAGGCAAGCCACAAACATTGTTATCATAACCTTCCTTAAAACCAATATTCTATCAAGATTTGGATGTCCAAATAAGCTCATTACTGATAATGCTGCAGCTTTTAAATCCAAAAGAATGATAGATTTTTGCAATAAGTATCATATCACCCAGGGCCATTCTATAGCCTATTACCCTCAAGGAAATGGACTGACAAAATCCTCAAACAAAACCTTGGTAAACATCATCAAGAAGTTACTAGAGAACAATAAGAAAACCTGGAATAAAAAGCTAGTCAATGCCTTATGGGCAGACAAATTGACTACTAAGAAATCAATTGGTACTTCTCCCTATCAACTAGTTTATGGGATGGAAGTTATCTTTCCATCCTCTTTGGGAGTACCAGTAATGAAGATACTTCAAGAATTGCAGGTTGAACCAAATAGTATCTAAAGAAGAATCAATCAAACTATTCATCTACAACAAACCAGGGAAGAGGTCTATATCAAGTCTCAAGTTATGCAGGAAAGGGTTAAAAATATTTTTGATAAGAGAACCAAGGCCGAAGATTTCTACCTTGGTGACAAGGTACTCAAGTCGGATTCAAGGAGGGAAGACAGAGGTAAACATGGGAAATTTGATTTCCTATGGAAGGGTCCCTATGTCATTTATGCTTACAGAGGAAATAATGCTTTATTCCTGAGAGAAATTGATGGTACATAAGCAGAAGGTGGGCTAGTGAATGGTTGAATGTTAAACACTACTTTGAACCTAGTTACTAATTTTCATTTCCCATTTGTATATATTCTATTTTCAAAAGTATAGTTTGGATTTGATTGTGATTTGTGAAATTGAAGCCCGAAGAGAAGGCCCTAAGCTTTGAAAGATTCATTGTCATAAGTATCAATAATGCATATGCATAGAAGAACACTTTGCAAGCTAACATCAACAACAATTCAAAGGCCACTGATCTTTAAAGTTCTTGACATTTCACTAGAAAATGCCATCCCCAAGTGGAGCCACTGCTAGGTTCCTATACCAATAGAAGTCATGATTTTGAATGACTAACGTTAAGCCTTGTAATATTGTACATACCTTTGTTTTTTGGAAATGTTTTCCATGTTAAAAAATTAAAAAATGTAAAGAGGGTATGTCCTAAAATAATAATCAAAGGACAAAAAAGAATGAGAAAAGGTCAAAAAATGAAAATATATGAACCAAAAAAAAAACAAAAGAGACCATGAAAGTGTGCAAGTCAAAATGCCACTACTATTTACTTTTATGCATAATAATGATTGTATGCAACTTGTTATTCATGCCACAATCCATGGTAATCAAACTGTTTAATCTTGATTATACCATGCTTTGAATTTTATGTTTATAGTTAGAGAATAAAATCTAACCAGACAGTTTAATCTTGGCATACATTAGATAGGTAGAGAAAATAAAAGGAGCTCATCAGTTTAATCTAAGTCCTTGGATGATATAAAGTTAGAATTAGATAGTCTACTTTGTAAAAGAAAAATGATTGATAAAGGTTTGCTAGCCTAAATGCACCCAAATAAAATGAAAAAAAAAGTGGTAGGGTGAGTAAATGGGTAAGTAGAAGAAAAGTTGCTGAAATATCAAGTGATTGCACAAAAGCACTTATGTCATGTTTAAATACATTTTTCAAATGTGCATAAGCAATAAACGAAGCAAGGAAAATGGTTTACAACTTGGTTTATTTAACATCCTCTCAGTGATTTCACCCCTCTACTTACTAATTTCTCATAAATAAGTTCTAAGTACTTAAATCCTTTAAGTCAAAAAGGCTCAGAGCATCTCTGACTTTTGGAGGGACCGGACCTTTGACTTAATGACTTATGGACACAAGTGTTAGAATCCCCTTCATGAAAAATCATTTCTTCATTTCCCCTCATTAGCTTAATAAAATCCATTTTCCTAAGGAAGAATTTCATTTGCCTAGGGAAAGTAAAAACCCCCATGTAAATTCTATTTCATTCAAAAACCCACAAAAGAATTTTATCATAAGTATTAAGTGTATGTAAAGCGCACAAATATCATATGCTACATTATGCTGAAGGGATATTACCTGCTCCGCTCATTCACTTCATATTAATTTTTAATTTTATTATATAATCCCCAAAATTCCATTATCCCGTATTAATTAATTCTTTTATATAAATAACCCAACCTCTAGTTTAGTTATAAACTATACACTTGACCCCATATCCCGACAAAATTTATTAATCTTGTCATTAATCAATGCCCGATCTGCTAATCCAGTGATTAAAACCTAAACTAATCCCATTCCGCCAAAGATTAAAGCTATGGTCCCCCTCGAAAGCCTTTTCTTTATCCCCCTTGCAATTCCTTCACCCAAATCTTGTTTGATCATCAACCACCTCATCCAACGGTCTACAGCCATATCAGTGGAACCCTATCACCGACCTTTACCCGTCTGATAAAGTGATTTTCCCCAACCCCCCTACTGCTACGTGTCAAACGTTGGAGTACATCAGGTGACCCCTCCCAAATACCGCCCCCTCCATAAAAGTGGTGCGATGGCCAAGCAAAACCGCTTCCCCGCTTAACCGTAAAAACCGCCAACTGTTCATTCATAAATGAACACGCCAAAAATAATTGTTTTTCTATAAAAGGCTGCGAAGCTCTCTTTTCGCCCTTTTTCACTCATTTTTCTCTATAAACTCTGAAAACCTTTGCGACTCCTGCAAACGTTGAACTTGCCAATAGACCTTCGAATTCACTCCAGAAGACATTGCAGACAACTCAACTGACCTCTCAGTCCGTACCAGAACCGTACAAACCTCTGCAGCTACCGCGAACCATCAACTTGAAGCCGATTTGCCCAATTCCAGGTATTTCACCATAGAATACCACTCCCCATTCAAATTTGTAAACGTTTAGCCTGTCAAGTATTTTCATTAAGTAAAATTAATTGAAAAATACCTTAAATTTGAAAACCTGCGGCCAAACCCTCTTAAAGTTTCCAACTTCTATTCAAATCCACAGTAACTAAGTTATGGCTGCCCATGTTCCCTTGGACGTTAGACCTATCACAACTCCCCATTTAGACCTTGACCACCTTCTCTTGGCTGACAAGGATTTCCAAATTAAGGATACATCTACCCAGGGCCTCCTGCTTAAAATCCATTGTTTAAGTAGGGACAAATACCTCAACCATGCTGATGATATTAGCCTTTGGGAGTCAAATTTTCCCAAATATCAATTCCCCCTGGTACATATCTTTCCAGAAATTGTCCATATGTGCCATGCATGCTACATCCTTAGCCATAGAGCCATAATGTCTCATGACCAAAAGGTGTTGTTTACTATCACAGTTGAATCCATCAACGAAATATTACAACTCCAACCAGGACCAAACATGAATCCAATCTCAATTGGAAATTTGTTAAACCAATGTTAAAAATTAAGTCCTCTAGACTGGCCCAATTGTTCCAAGATTTCATTGTTGAAGAGCAGTACATTCCTAAAATCCCCCTCCCCCTCCCCCCATATATTTATGTCATGTTCTCTTAAAGGGGAAAACAAATCATTACCATGATATCATGTGTCCTAGGCTGCTCCACTGATGAATTTGTTGATGAACTTGTCCTGGCCTTCATGTCATTCTATACCCCGAGAAAACCTCCTATTGTTGTGTACAATTATGATGAGTTCATAGCTGAGAGAATGCATGAACAGTTCACCAGGATGAGAAATGAAAGAGTGTTTAAATACTCATTTGTCCTCTACCATATGTTCTTATATTATCAGCCAGACAAATTTCATTTTCCCCTCCAAAAGCTAGATACCAAAGGCTAGCCCAGGTTTGTCATTTTTTGGACCTCGCTATTCCATAAGTATGAGTCACCATATGCCTATTCAGATTTCATAGATTCTTTTTTCCATCTAGTCATGACTATGCTGACAGGAATCCCTCCACCCAGGATAAGTCTAGAGATCAAAAGGGTCTTTCGTTTGTCTAAACAAAGCAAAGTGGGAGATTGGTACCTTTACCAAAACCACACAAAGATAAGGATTTATGGGTGCCAGCTTGCACCATATAAACTACCCAAGTACCTCTCCATGAGGTTATTTTCTCTAGAGTACTATAGACAAATAATGCACTCTGATAAGATAAATTTTGTCTCGACCAAGAAAAGATCACAATTCAAAGTAAAAAACTAGTTAGACCCCTTCATCTGCAATTCTATAAAGGCAGGGAAGGAGGCAGACCAAATTTTGTAGCAAATGAAGTTCCAAATGAGTTTCATGTGGAGGTATGACCCTCAAGAATTTATGACCAAATTGAGAAAGAAGGCCAAGTTGGGACCTTATATTCACCATCCCATACCAGAGATAGAAAGATATGCAAATCAATCTAAGTGGGTGGAAAACACTCTTGTAGATAGAGACAAAACAAAGGTAGATGTAGAGAATGCCTTATATGACTTAGAAAGACAGTTTGATGAGAGCTCATTTCTGCAGGTACCTGAACAGCAAGAGCCAGCCATGAACACCCCTCCTATCATGCAGACTCCTCAGAATGAGGAAAAGAACCCCAAAAGGACCAGGGAGGAACCCTCAAGTTCAGGAATGGGCAAATCAAATATACAGTGTGAGACCAGTCAGAGAAAAAGGCCCAGGTAAATCCTGTTACAGAGTAGGAAGACACAGAGGGCTCAGTAGAAATAACTGATACTGAGCTGGACAGAAGTAAAGGCACTGCTCTATCTGACGAAACACAGGGGTCATCCACATCACAGACCCACATTTTGGAAAGACAGCTAAGTGTAGAGGTATCCTCATTAAGTAGGCCTGTTGATAAGGATACGGATATAAAAGATAGATATAAAGAGATCAAGATGAGAAATGAGAAGCTAAAGGCCCAAAATTATGCTCAGTATCTCAAACTCACACCTATTAATCAGACAAGGTTGATGTCAGCTTTTGACATCAAGGAGGGAAAATTACAGATGTCCTTCATAAAACCAACTACACAACAGCCAAGGACATCAGCAGATTTCAAGAGAGTTGATTTTTAAGTGATGGCAAGGGATATTCATCCCATAGACCAAATTGAACTACACAAACAGGCTAGAGAGATGATATACTCCACCCTCACAGGTAAAGCCATAGCTTCCCACCAACTACAGAATTCATTGAGCAATATCTCAGCTCAATATCAATTAGAAAAGGCCTCCTCATAGGCCAAGGATACTATAATCAAGTCTTTGGAAGACTTAGCGATTGAATTGGGACATGGTCCCAAAGATATTAAAGCCACAGAGCAGTTGATTAAAAGAAAGAATGATGACATTGTTGCATTGAAAAAATAATTGAAGATACCTCAGTTGCAACATCCCCAAACGCAAGAGGTCTTAGAGAGCCAAACCAAACATGAAGAGTTGATGGATTTGGTCCTAAAAATTAATGACCAGTTAAAGGAGACAGGGTAGAATTAGACACTTTAATTCAATTGAAGCAAAGTGATACATCTGCAAATATCATCCCAACGGTCTCAACAACGGTCCCTTCAATGTTGGCAGCCTCTTTAGCTCCCACAGCTCCCATGCCTACAGCACAACTAGTTTCAGCAGAGTCTACATCAGCATCAAGAGCATTAAGAGAAAAATCAGTTGAGTTGGTCAGACCCATTGAGGAAATGTCTATCCAGGCTATAGAAATGAACAAACTGAAAGAAAAGGTGGCAAGTTTAGAAACTGACTACAAAGTTGCCAAAATTATGCAAAAGGAAGAGGCACAAAAGGCCAATAGAATGATTGAAAGAGTCAAAGCGATGGAAAAGGACCTAACATTAGAGAAATCCTTTGGACAAGCCAAGGAACAGCTATGGGCCAATATCATTGACTCTGTCAATGATATTTGGACATCTATTCAGGTTATTTTTTAGCAAATAGAATTGATAAAGATAGCTACAGAAGTTATCCAAAAAGTCAAGGAGGAATTGGGAGACATGCCTGAGGATGCCAATAGACTCATCCACTTCCTTAATAGCAAAAACAATTATGAGCTTCATGAGCTGGATATAGAAGACAGAACTGAAACCATTTTGGAAATAAGGAAGGTCCTTTCCAAGAGAAATCTAATGCTAAACTTGGAAGAAAAGTGCCAGAACATGCAAGTAGCCATTGATATATTCATGGCTAAGTTCCAAATTTTGAGGGAGAAAAGATTGCCTAGTCCATTGGTCATTAATGACAAACTTATGACACAGCAGGAATATGATAAGAAACTCGGACAATTGGCTAAAGAACAAGCTAGCACTTCAGCAATAAAAGCATTTCCAACAAGCAAAGTTTTGTATAATACATTTGAGAACTTGTTTTTTCTTCAACGTGAGATAAAACACTTGTTCATCACCAAGCCCAATTTTACCAAGTATACCGAGGCTGATGAGATACATAGGGGAATGATGAATGTCATGTTACCTGATGATAAATGGTGGGAAAAGATGATTGATTTACTGTAAGAAATTGATAGTAAAAAGTTTATTGTACAGTAAAAGTAGAATGGCCAGGTAAAAGATGAAAACAGGTTAGCATGCCAAAGTGTATCAGTGTCAAAGATTATCAGGTGAAAGTTAAAAGTTAAAGAAGATTCTAGCGTAAAAGACCACAAAAACAAGCCAGCATAAAGGGCTACAAACCAAACTATAAAGGCTAGCAACACCACAATAAAAGGGACAACATGAAAACAGTTCAATAGTTGTCTCTATCTTCTTGCAATAAGATATTTGTATTTCCTAGCTTAAATCTTAAGTTAGTTTGAGATATTTTGTAATAATTTTTGTATAAATACTTCACAATTAGAAGTATGTAGGGGGATTCTTAAACATTTCTATAGACTTCTTGATCAAAAGACTGTAAAACTATTGTATCACTAATTGGACCAGCAAGCTGGATTGATGAATAAAGACAAGATATTTCACAGGATTCATGTGTAGAGCAAAGTGCAGACAAGTATTTTCTCATGTTGTTGTTATCTTTCTTAAAGTTTTTCCACAACCTTTAATGTATTTCTGTATCTGAATGCTATAACAAGGAATGATATCTTAGAATTTTCTTAATTGCACTCTGTTTTAACTGTTATACATTTAAATTTTTTCTACTGATTATCTAAGTTAATGAATTATTAATTGCTCCTTAGTTTAGGTTGTCTCTTTGTAATCTATAGCAAAGGATTCTTAATTTCCCTTTGTTTCTGATAACCCTCTGTTCCTCGTTTTAATCCTAGTCTGAGAATTCTTAGTTGCTCTCTCACCCTGGTTAAGACCATTTCACCCATCTAGCCCAAAGACCTACATTGTACTCTGCTAGCTTTTCCTTTGAACACTCTCTTTAATGAGCTAATTCCAATTCTACTGCCCTCCTGTTGACTCCATAGCCCAATGGTCTAAAGACATCATTCTATCCATCTGTTTTAAAGATTCCACCATCCAATCTTCAATACAAATCAAAACCCCCTAAACGTTTAAAATTAGCCTAAAATCCCAGCAAACAAAGCTAAATCATATAGAGAAAGCCCTCTCTGAGCCATAGGTTGGCTAGAGCCTATGCTTAAAAGTTGTTTGTGATTACCTTGGCCATTTTCTTTCTTCTGATAACTTCTAGAGAAAATTCTGAGTGATAACAGAAAGGAGGTCTTGTCATTTGTATCATCCAAGAATTGTTCATTTATGTAATGTAAAGGAGGTTGCCCCCTTGAAGAGGCTTATTTCTAAGGCATTGATCTATCTTTTCTACCTTTTTGTGAGTTGGTTCCATAACATTTGGTATCAGAACTTTGGATTCTAGGGTTTCGTTGTTCCAAACAGAGCATCGTGGTATTTTCGTTATAGCTTTGTTTCTATGATGTTTCAGAAGCTAAAAAAAAACCCATTTGAGAAGAAATCACGCTGAATCTCGCGTCCGAATTTTAAATCTTGTCTCTCTATATTTTCGGATATATGGTCTACAGAAGTTATGGCTTTTGCAAGCTCCAGAATTTCATCTAAAATAGGTCATTGTGGAATTTTCGCTATAACGTTTTCGCTACGAAATTTTAGAAGCTAAAGAAAAACCCATTTGAGAATAAATTGGTCTAAACCTCGGGTCCAAATTTTATATCTTGTCTCGCTATATTTTCAAATATATGATCTGAGGAAGTTAGGGTTTTTGCATACTCCCGAATTACATCATAAGCAGGTGACCTTGGGAAAATCACCATAACTTTCTCTTTGAGTATCAGATTGAAATTTCGTAAGAAGTTACAGAAAGAGGATAGATTGTATTTTGTTTGAGTATAATTTTCAAAATCTAAGTTTGAAACAGTGACACGTGGAATATCATACAAGCTCACTCTACGAAACTAGTCTATAATTAGGTCATCGCGGGAGATTGGAAATAAATCTTTCTTCAGGAATCCAATTGTAGTCAGACTTGCAGAGTTAGAAAGAGGACTCAAAGGGCTATTACAGGACGAAATTTCAAAACTTAAATATCTAAAATTACAGAGTTACAATCGTTTCAAGATCGAGCTCCTAAAATCAAGAAAAAACGAGATGAGGAAGTTTGATGGCAAGGATCTGGTAATTTGGATACTACAGATGGAGAAATATTTTGATCTGTGTGGTGTACCACTGTTACAAAAGGTACCGAATCAATTTTTATGGTGTAAAGGACTTTGTTCTCGTAAACCACTTGTTACGTGGTCAATTTTCACGGAGGAAATGATAGCACATTATGAGGATACAAAGATAAACACCTTCTTTAGCCAATTGATAAATCTCAAACAAAAGAATTCAATGGCAAAGCACATTCAAGACTTCCAAAAATTGAATATAAGGGTAAATGATATTCCGGAGAAGCAAAGGATTGATGTCTTCATAGGGACTTTAAAGGATAACATTCAGCATGAGGTTCATCTTTGGGAACCTAATTCATTGGAGAAGGCATTCAGGTTGGCAAGAAAAATTGAAAGCGAAATTATGGAACAAGGAAGCCCACCACTCACAACTATAAATATGGAAGTGTTTTTTCTCCTAGCCTTCCACAACCTACAAGGTTTACACCACAACAATTTGAAGAAAAAAGAGAAAGAGGGCTTTGTTACATTTGTGATAGAAAATGCATTAAAAGTCATAATGTGCTGAGAATAAATTATTTTACATAGATTGTGAAGAGGAAGAAGAAAATGACCAAAAAACATCAAAAGAAGAGAATATACACCAGGAACCAACCCTAGAGAAAGAAGAAATGAATCAATCATATCTTGTAAAGCATTGGCAAGAATTACCACTCCTTAAACTCTCAAGATAAAAGGACATATCAAGAAGAAAAAGGTTCAAGAAGTGAAAGATCACATCGAGAAAGAAGAAATCAATCCAACCATATCTTGTAATGCATTGGTCGGGATCACCACTCTTCAAACTATCAAGATAGAAGGACATATCAAGAAGAAAAATGTAATAGTGTTGATTGATTCAAGCAGTATCCATAATTTTATTCATTGTAAGATAGCTAAGAAATTGAATTGCTTCCTATACCCAGCACTAAAGTGTCAAGTGATGGTTGCAAGTGGAGGAACCATAAATTGCTCTGAAAAGTGTCATAATATCAAGCTATCCATGGGAGAATATGTATTGAATAGCCCATTGCTTTCCATACCAATGGGTGGTGTTGATATTGTACTAGGAGTCTAATGGCTACAATCTTTGGGTACAATAGCTTTTAATTTTCGAGAAATTTTCATGAAATTTTGTGCGGAAGGAAAGGAAGTTGAATTAAGGGGTATTGCAGGGAAACCGGGGAAATATAATCAGCTCTAATAGTACAACAAAGCTTCTAAAAAAGGAACAACGAGGCGTAATTGCACAATTATGTTCGCTAGAGGTTCCCGCATTGAAATCATCGATTTCTCCAAATCTCCAAAATGTCTTGGACAATCATTCCAAGGTATTTAAGACTCCCAAAGGCCTTCCACCTATTCGTGATCATGATCATGCTATTTGTTTGATTCCAGGAAGTGTTCCTCCAAACATTAGGCCTTACAGATATCCTTATGCCCAAAAGAGTGAAATTGAACGTATGGTTGCAGAAATGCTAGACGTTGGTATAATTCAACCTAGTCAAAGTTCTTTCTCTACTCCAGTAGTATTGGTGCATAAAAAGGATGGATCATAGCGCATATGTCCGGATTATAGAAAGCTCAACAAGCTTACTATTAAAAATAAATTTCCCATTCCTGTCGTTGACGAATTATTGGATGAATTGCATGGACCAGTTTACTTCACCAAGTTGGTTCTTTGTTCAAGATATCATCAAATCAGAATGAAGATTGAAGACATTCCGAAAACGGAATTTAGAACTCATGAGGGTCATTATGGATTTTTGGTCATGCCTTTTGGCCTTCCCAATGCACCTTATACATTTCAAGATTTGATGAATTCCATTTTCAAAACCTTCCTTAAAAAATTTGTGTTAGTATTTTTTGATGATATACTAATCTACAGCAAGTCATGGAAAGATCATGTTCAACATGTTGACAGGGTGCTCAAACTATTGGAAGAGAAACAATTATATGCAAAAAGCGCCAAATGTTTCTTTGGAATACAATAGGTAGAATATCTGGGCCATATTGTATCTCATGAAGGTGTTAAGGTAGACCCTAGCAAAATTAAATCCATTAAGGAATGGAAAATCCCCGCATCCATAAAGCATCTGCGAGGATTTCTTGGGTTGACAAGTTATTATCGCAAGTTTGTTAAGAATTATGGGAGAATCGCAGCACCTCTAACAACATTATTGAAGAAAGATGCATTTTCATGGACTCCAGAAGCAACAAAGGCCTTCGAACATCTTAAAGAAGCAATGTACCAAGCACCGTCTTAGCTACGTTGGACTTCACAAAAACCTTTATTGTGGAATGTGATGCTTCAGAAAATGGAATTGGTGTTGTTTTAATGCAAAATGAGAGATCCATTGCTTTTGAAAGTCGTCCAATCAAAGGAAAGTATTTACACAAAGCTATTTATGAGAATGAAATGTTGGCAATACTACACGCACTTAAGAAATGGCGACCCTACCTAATGGAAAGACACTTCAAGGTAAAAACAGATCATGATAGTTTTAAATACTTTTTAGAACAAAGATTATCCTCTGAAGAGAAACAAAAAAGGGTCACAAAGATGTTGGGTTATGACTTTGAAATAATCTACAAAGGGAAGCAAAATGTTGTTGCAGATGCACTCTCAAGAAAGGATGAGGATGTGAAAGCAATGTTTTGTGTTATTTCTATTATCCAACCAGATTGGATAAATGAAGTAAGGGATGAATGGAAGAATGATGAAGAAGTGTGGTCACTCATTTAAAAGTTGCAAAATATCCCAGTTCAAATAATATTTCCAGAATTTGACGAGGAAGGAAAAATCATATTGGAACCTAAAGCAGTCACAGAAACAAGAAATCAACAGCTATGAAATCAATCAATTTCAGAATATCTCATCAAGTGGAAAAACTTACCCACTGAAGATTCCACATGGGAGGATGAGAATTTTATACAGAATCATCCAGAACTACGAAAGTGTTGAGGACAACACTTTTTGAAGGAGAGAGGCATGTTAGGTCCCTATACTACTAGTGGAAGCCCTTATTGTTATTAGTACAACCCCTTATTATATTGTTGTGCCCATGTAGTCCCCATATTGTTATTATTGTGCCCCATAGAAGCCCACTATTGTTATTGTTGTGCCCTTACATTATTATTGTTATGTCAGCTCTGATTATATTATGACCCCTTAGACTCCTATATATAGAAAGGAGGCCTTGTTATTTGTATCATCCAAGAACTGTTCATTTGTGTAATGTAAAGGAGGTTGCCCCCTCGAAGAGGCTTATTTCTAAGGCGTTAATCTATCTTTTCTATCTTTTTGTGAGCTGCTTCCAACCTTTAACCCAGGAAATCGGGGGATTGCAAGTAAATCCAACCTCCCAAACCAGGTGAATCGGGTTTTGCATTGTTTATCCGCCTTTTTTTTATGCCTAAAATGTAATAAATATTTATTTTTTAAATAAATGTTGGGCTAACTATAGAAAATGGGTGTGTTATAAAAAATCGCCCCTCCAAAAAATAAAACCCCTTAAATTTCGCCCCTAAAATTTTCTATGGTTGACACATGACATTATTGACTCTTGAGTCTTGAAAGTTTAGATCGAAATTGGAAGTTTTAATTAAGCCATCATTGACTAACCCATTTCAAACAATTGATAAACTCTAATGCAAAACATAACTTAATTGGGAGTTACATAAAACACAACGTAAATGTGAGTTAATCAAATGCATGGTAAGCATCAACCTGGAAAGCTTGAAAAAACAAAAAAAACCAAGACATAAAAATCCACGTCAAACTTGAAACCTAATCACACTCCAAAAAGGATTAAAGTAAATAATGGAAATGATTATGTTATTATTATTTAATTATTCCTTCAAAAAGGATTAAAGTAAATAATGGAAATGATTATGTTATTATTATTTACTTTAATCCTTCTGTGAGCAGAGAGCATAGAGGGCTATTTTTCTTTCGTCTCCTGGGACATCACTTAGAAGAGGCAACGTGTATCTGCAGTTGTCCGAGAGCAAGATTCAATACGGTGAAGACAATTGAAGCCTAAGCAGAATGAATTGAGGTTGAAGTGTTATTGCTTTTCATTTAGCGGTAGTTTGTTTATCAACGATTCAAGATATATAAAACTGGCTACAGATCTTGAAGCCCCTTATGGGTTTGACAAAGATAAGTTTCACTTAGAAGAGGCAATGTGTATCTGCAGTTGTCTGAGAGCAAGATTCAATACGATGAAAACCAGTGAAGCCTAAGCAGAATGAATTGACATTTAAGTGTTATTGCTTTTCATTGAGTGGTACGTTGTTTATCAACATTTCAAGATATATAAAAATGGCTACAGATCCCGAAGCCCCAGTTTATCAGTGCTGGAAATGGAGCACAAAGTCAAGCTTTTCAATAAACTCACTCAAACCTATGCCAAATGCATTTCAAGGAGATATAAAGAAGGTGAATTGAACATAAGAGAATGCAGTTGTGTTGATCGTTGTGTTGCCAAATACTCACAGATTACTGCTTAGGGCAAGTTCTTAGTTCAAGCAGGTCACGCATATAAATTCAACTACCAGTCAAATGTCTTGGCCAATTGATAATTTGGGAGAAGGGAACGTCCATTTTTTATTATGAGAAATATTATGTGTGTAGTTTGATTCTTTCTTTCTAATCTACTAATAAATCTTTGTTTTGTACTGTTTTGAACCATAATGGAATGCATTTGTCGTTTTTTAGTTGCTTTCTAAAAAGTTTAATGGAAATAATTCAATTCAAGAATGAGAAAATCTATTTGGGTGTTGGGTGGTTTTAAATTTGGGTTCCAATAGAATTGAAGGTTCACAGATGCGAAATTGATGCTTGCTGAAACTTGGATTGGACTTGGATTGGAGGTTAGTGTTCACACTTTTTAACCTAATTTTATTTTTACTTTTAGAGAATACTATAGAGTTGAAAATACTAATTAGATTTGAAAATATACCATAAAATGATTAAGCAATTTTATAATTACCATAATATTTTAGATAAGTCATACAAAATAGTTGTAATATACGTTTGCAAATTCTATAATGATGAAAATTTTATAATAATGAAAATAAAGTATATGAGGTGAAAAATAATTCAAACTAGGATTTAGTAATCTATTTATTGAGAGGAAAGAGAATTACTTTTTTGCATCCTTGTACTTTTTTATAATGGAATTGATAACAATAATTGATGCCTCAAGATTCAATTAATCTTAAGCATCTACAAATTTGATCTCAATTGCATATGTGGTAAAATAATGATAAGATTTGAACAACCACTGAATGGTTACTCTTTTCTTCCAAGAATAGAATATTTCATTGTTCACTAGAACTCGAAAACAAACCTCTCATTTTCATGACTAATAGATCCATTCACTTTGGTTATGCCTTAATCTATCCATTCAAAAATCATAGGGCATTTTGCCAATCATAAGACATTTTCAACTTTATTATTTTTAACCATTCCATCCTGGTTAAAATATATAGACATGGTAAAGTTGAAATTAAAATTGATAAATATTGGAAGAACATTAAACATTACATTGGTAAATCATATAAAGAAAATTTTTAATAATGATTAAAATAAATAAAATAAAATAAACCTATATCCAATTAATGAAGAAAAAAATTAAAATAAAATTAAATTAATAATAAAATTAAAATTAAAATAAGAATCAAACAAAATATGTGAAATTTTGTTTTTTGCTCTCATAAATATGTGAATTTTTAACATAATTATGTTATGGAAGCCTCTATTGGTGAACAGTTTACTTGTTATGAGAACATCATTCTTGAAAGGGAAAAATTTTTAATATAATGTTTTTTTACGGGAAACGTAAACACTTAAAAAAAATATGGTATAAGGAGTAAAAAGAAATCCAAATTCCAACTCTGATGAGCACAATTAGTGTAACGGAAAACATAAAAACCTTAAAAAAAATGGTATAGTAAAAAAAAAATATGGTATAAGGAGTAAAAAGAAATCCAAATTCCAACTCTGATGAGCACAATTAGTGTAACGGAAAACATAAAAACCTTAAAAAAAATGGTATAGGTAAAAAGAAATCCAAATTCCAACCTGATGAGCACAATTAGTGTAAACAAATTTAAGATAATTAATTAAGTGTCAGAAAATTTAGGATTATTGATAAGCAAAGTGTTTGGTAGATTTTAGAATGTTGAAGTGGGTATTCTATGGCCATTTGTATAAAAGGCCCAAAACTTAATCAAATTAAACACATGAGAATAAAATGAGTTGCCCACCATCTTTAGTATGGTCTATTTTTGTTTGCTCTGAATTCTCCCAAAATCAGCATCTCCTGATAGATGTGGTATATTTTTTTATTGGCGTTTCCCAAAAGGCACCTTGCAGTAACAATTTTGGGAATAGAAGTTGTGGGCTTGTACTAATTTTGTTTGCTCCGAATTCTCCCAAAATCAACATCTCCTAATAGATATGGTATATTTTTTATTGCCTTTGCCCATACAGCATCTTGCAGTGATAATTTTGGGAATACAAGTTGTTGGCTTGTACTATAGGTAGTTCAGCTCATTAAGAATGTACATCATGTAAAAATAAGATTAATGATTGTTTAATAAGCTTTTATACGAAGGCTTCTATGTAGTTTACTTGAAAACCTGGAAAAGAAGAAACCTTGGTTCTTTGTACTCTACCTTGAAATGCTGGAAAAGAAGAAACCCTGGAAGGAGGATCTTGGTTTTGGGAAAAGTTGGAATCTTGCAGAAACCGTGGTTTCTACTTTCTAGAACTTAATCGAATCACCATGTTGTGTCCAACCACTCCCTCGTAAGACTTTACTACAATTGCTTGCAACCTTTATCCATTTTCACGTAAGGGAAAGGACGAAATTTCACTTGGATTAGCATCTAGGTGGCATTGGATCTAAGCAAAAGATTACTTGATCCTAGCATGTGGGTAATTTTAATGGGACCCCGTATAGGATTACCTAAATGCAGATTCTATCAAGAAACAGACTTTAAATGCAGATTCTATCATGAAACAGAGCACCTCGTGGCCGACTGTCCAAGGAAAATACAATATCAAGAGCAACAGCAAGAGCAAGATTTGGCGCCACGGGTGAACACCTCGTGGAACCAAGATGATGGATTTGAAAAATGGCTTTAAAAGAAACAACGGAGATCGGAGTAGATTAAGAAACAAGAAAAAAGAAATAAAACAACTCAAATTAACAAACACAACTTCAAACCAGGCTAAAAAGTTCCTAAGAGTTCTAGGGCATCAAGAAAACGCCATATCCAACGGCTAGGGATCAGAAAAGAAAAGCTTGGCTCTAGCTAAATTAGTGAGACAAGGGAATTGAGAAATAATTTCTCAGATATCAAAATTTCACTGTCAAAAGCTCAACTGCAGGGAAATGTTCCAAAGGTCCATCCAAACAGGGAGCGAGGATAACTCCATTCTCCTCATTTGCAGTTCAAGATGAGATGACTTATTCATAGAAATTTGATTGATAAAATGGCAAGATTTTGAAGTTTCCATGCTCTAGTTTCAAAGTATAGCTAGAGCAGCTTGAATTTTGTAATTTTGTATACAACAAAATCTAGGCCTATAGATGCACCCAAGTTCTATTGGAATGTTTTGAGTGCACCATCACATTCCGAGGCATCTAGTTTATATTAAAGGTTATTAGAGCAAACAACATACTACCTATTTTCTACCCACCATTTCCCAGCCGAGTACTGTAAACAGATTTCTTGCTAGGGAGCCAAGGCCTACAAGAATGTTGAAGATTATTAGAGAACAACATACCACCTATTTTCTACCTAAAGGTAATTAGAGAAAACCACATACCTCCTGTTTTCTACCTACCATTGCCCAGCCAATTAATGTAAACAAATTTTGTTAGCAAGCCAAGGCCTACATATTTGTTGGTTGTTCCAATTAGCAAGGTAAGGCTTACATATGTGTTTGTTGTTGGCATTAGCAAAGATCACCAGTAATCCCCGCAAGAACAATTCCCATCTCTCACATGATGGAAACGATTTGTATCCCTTACTATAATTTCTCTTTCAACAATCTTGGAGATGACTTTGATGGCATTGTGACAGTCACCACAAACACGAATGTTTTTGGTGATCCGTAGAGGGGTTAGTCCATGTGTGTTGATCAGCCCAAATGCAATGGCTAGCTTTTCACTATGCCCACATAAGAACGCTTCCTTCTCATCGTCCTCCACATTATGCAACACAAAGTCTGTGGCAGGGACATATCCTGCTGCCTTCATCTGTGCATCCAAGCTTTCCAACATCGCATAAATTTCTTCTAATTGTGGAGCCGATTGATCTCCTGCAACGAACGCATAAACCCTGTTGTTAACCTCAATCCAACTGCATCCTGGTCTCTTTTTAATACCCTGCTCTTTCATAATCTTTCTCACCTTTGCTACATCCTCCCAACTGCCTGCTGCAGCATATATGTTTGACAATAATATATAATTTCCTGCATTCTGGGGTTCCATTTCGAAGAGGCGTTCTGCCACACGTTCTGCGAGATCAATATTGCAATGAAGTCTACAAGCCGAAAGCAAGGACCCCCATACACTAGAACTGGGTTCCAGTGGCATTTCTTGGATGAATTTGTATGCCTCTTCTATTTGTCCAGCACGACCTAGAAGGTCCACTATGCATGCAAAGTGCTCAACCTCAGGAGTGATATCATAATCTTCACTCATGCTCTTGAAATATAGCCATCCTTCCTCGACGAGGCCTGCATGGCTGCACGCAGACAGAAGCGAAATAAAGGTAATACTGTCTGGCCTCAACCCTGCTTCATCCTCCTGCATTCGAAAAAAATATTTTATGGCTTCCTCCCCACGCCCATTAATTCCCTGCCCTGCAATTACTGTATTCCACGACACCAAATCTCTCACTGGCATTTCATCGAAGACTTTGCACGCAGTTTCTATACTCCCACATTTAGCATACATGTCTATGAGGGCATTTACCACCAAAACATCAGCCTCTATTTCACTCTTAATTACATACCCATGAATCTCCTTCCCCTGTCGCACAACTCCCAAGTATCCGCAGGCCGGGAGCAGAGCCGTAATGGTGATCCAATTAGGCTCCACGGCATCACTCTGCATTCCACGAAACAATTCGAGGGCCTCTTCAGGATACCCTTTTTGAGAATAACCAGAAATCATGGAATTCCAAGAGACGACATTTCTATGAGAGATTTTGTCAAACACTTGGCGTGCAATGTCTAATCTGCTGCATTGAGAATACATGACCACAAGGGCATTCTCTACAGCCACATCATGCTTCACTCCACTAAGTCGAATTATGTGATTATGAATCTGTTTGCCCTGTTGCAGAGCTGATAAGGCAGCACAGGCCTTAAGTACACAGGAAAATGTGAAATTATCAGGCTGTATAGCAGCACATTGCATTTGAGAATAGAGTTGAATTGCTTCCTGGAACAGCTCATTCTTCACATACCCGCTTATCATTGCAGTCCATATAAATACATTCCAAAAGGGTAATTTCTCAAAAATGAGGCGTGCATCATCAATGCTTCGACACATAGCATACATGGTAAGCAATTTTATTCTTAGAACAAGTTGTTGCTCAAGTCCAGTTAAAATGATGAGGGCATGCATTTGCTTACCTTGTTCCAGTGCCTTGTTGGCAATACAGGCCTGCAACAGAGTAGCATAAACTTGAATATTGTCTTCCCTGTCAATAACTCGATTCACTAATCCCCTTTTATTGAGTGATGTAATATCTGCATTGGGATAAGGTTTGTTCTTATGCAGGTCAGAATTGTTTTTATTTTTATTTAGACGGGCAGTTGCGATGGGAGCTGTCAAGAGTTTGGGTTCATTGGGACGGCTCTTGCTGTCGATTTGCAGTTGCACTGGTAATGGCGATGCGAATGACATTGCGGTATACAGCTGAAACTGGGTATCTGTGCTCCGTCCCACAACATCACCTCATTTGCTTCTAAAGTCTAGATTAATAAGAAAAAGAGTGCTCCCTAAAAGAAATAATACGTTGAGCCTCTGCTAGAGGCCGGCTGTAACACCGTCGCCTAGTTGTGGACGGGCATCTCCAGCTGCACCGGCGCAGGTGGACACACCTCAGACGCTTAAGTCGCCTTGGCCCATTGGCAAGGGGTGTTGCCTAATTATTCTGCTCCCTTTGCCTAATTATTCTACTTTTCTCTTCTCTTTGTTAAAATTTTGTAGGTGAGATTGTCATCTTTGACTATTTAAAATGTGTTGTGTTGTGTTTTTTCAACCACGAAAAACCAACAACTTTATATGAATAAAAGTTGATTACATATAGATTGAGTCAATTTATTCACTAAATAAAATTTAAAAACAAGATACAATGCATCCTTGTCAAAAAATTTCATAGGTAGCACCACATATAGTCCAACAACAGGCAACTACACGTTACAATGGCAACGCTGGAAGATATTTTGATCAGCAAGAAAAACAGTGTCGGAAGATAGTTTGACCTCTAAGAAATGTTGGGAGATGCTTCGACAGTTGTATAAAATATCTATGGCAAAATAAGACGCAAAAGGGTTGCATACATTTTAGGTCAAAACCCAAAGAAGAGAAGATGAGAAGAAAAGGCCACAAGGCCCCGAAATGTACATGAAACAACTCTGAAGTAGAATGGTGAACACAAATGTTTGCACCAACATAGGGAGAAGCCATTGAGAAGAGGAAGATACAAGGCCACAGGGCACCAAAACCCGCCGACTACAACCATCACGCAAAAACCACCAAGAAGCCACACCTACACCCATGAAATCGCAACGACGACATTCATACCCCCGACAGCAAGGAAAGGGACCTAAGGCCCAAAATATGGATCCAACGACAACTCTAGTGGCTCGTCAAGTGCAGTATCAACACATAACCATCGACGACAACATGAAAGAGGACAATAACAAGCAAATAAACCTGGGCAATTGGAAAAACCGCATTACACTGCGAAAAAAGCTAACACCAAGTAGAACCTGTAAAGATACAACTCCTTCCAAGGAAAAAAAGAAAGAGACCTGTCAGCTCCATGAACAAGGAGTCATGAACCATGGGGCCAAGGCAACTAGGTTTCCATTCAACACCACCCCCCCCCCCCCCCAACTAGGGTTTATTTTCATCTATTGTTGCTCCTTGTGCTCTCAACTATTTAAAATGTGTTTATGATTATATAAATGGATTTAACATTTTGAAAAATATCTAGAACACCTAGATTGTGTAGATTATATAACTTGAACTTGTGATTCTAACAAATTTCTACCAGATTTTGAGTAAAACTAGATGGAAAATATGCTTGAAAAACCTCCAAAATGTAGAATAGGTAGACCATGGCTTAGCGAGGCACATCTTTGACCGCTAAATGCCTAAGACATTGGCAAAGAACATCTTGGCCCCTTGGCAAAAATGGATCGTGCACCCATGTTTGGATAGGATTCAGCGCAAATGGATTTGGGACACTTACAAATAGATAGGGTGCACTACAAATAGAGACAAGTTAGATGCACCAAAGGAGTTGGACTTGGACTTAGACTAACTTGGGTAGAGGCAAGAAGGCACCTATGGCTAGACATAATCCAACACAAACAAATTCTTGAGCACTTATAAATAGATAGGGCACATAACAAATAGAGACAAGTTAGACACACCAAAGTAATTAGACTTGGATTGACTTGATTAGAGGCAAGGAGGCAACTATGGTTGGGCAGGATCTAGCACAAATAGATTTTACGACACTTACAAATAGATACAACACACTGCAAATAGAGACAAGCTAGATTCCCCAAAAGAGTTGGACTTGGACTTAGACTGATTTTGTTGGAGTCAAGGAGGCACCTATGGCTGGACTTGATCCAACGCAAACAAATTTGAGGGCACTTATAAATAGATAAGGCGCATTGCAAATAGAAACAAGTCAAACACACCAAAGAAGTTAGACTTGGACTAACTTGGTGAGAGACAATGAGAAAACTATGGCTAGACAGATCTAACACAAACTAATTTTGGGGCACTTACAAATAGATAGAGTGCACCACAAATAGAAGAAAATCAAATGCACCAAAGGAGTTGGACTTTCATTGACTTGATTAGAAGCAAGGAGGTTGTTGTAGGGAGCCTTGTTTACAACATGCACTTAAGCACAATGGACAAGTTAAACTATATGACCTGGGTGCATACATTTATATGGATTAAGGTGTAACACTCCCTCCTAGGTCTACCGAATGTAACCATGCCAACTAGGGTAAACATGAGAAGAGAGGCTACTACGATCCAATTCGACCTCCTATGTCACTTTAAGGAAGTGGAATCAACAGAACATCACATACAGTCATCCAACATCATCAACACACCCCTCAGGAGATAGGTCAGCCACTCAAGCAATATGTCCCTGGGTCCCACTGCTATTCGACAGCTCTTAGGCATGAGTCGCTCTCATGTTATGGGCAAGGGAACGACCAACAACCTAAAGTCATTCTCATCGGCCTGCCTACCAGCGACCCTAGGATTTGAGCCACATTTCTACCCTAGAATCCTGGCCATTGCCCAAAACTTGTTGTAACTTTCAGAAATCATTAAAAACATGATAACCCTGCTGATCAATCAAAAATCACCATCAGGACTAGGTCTGAGCATCCCCAACCAGGTCTGACATTATGTCAAACGCTTCGCATCAATGCAACCTACAGGTCTAGGGTACAAGACAACATAAATCACTGAAACAACTTATGAAACATAACCAAAAGGATCACCTCATTCTCCAGCGAATTGCTACATCATCAAGTAGGCCTTGCATCCATCCCTTTAACAGTTACAAGTAAATATATGAAATAACCATGACATGAACCAGACATTCAACCACACTTATAACTAGCATTAAACCATGTAAATATCATAGATATGATAGCCATTAAATCCACATATAAATTAGTGCAAAAGTAAGAGAACTTAGATTTTATTAATCATAGGCAAATTCGACTAGTTTCAGGACTTCCACGTACCACCCGACCATAGACATGGCTAAACCAAATCTCTCTTTCAGCTAGTCACCCTTGTGCCATATTCCAAGCATGAATGTGAGATCTCATAGAACAACCAATCCAAGAAAAATCAAGGGAATCCAGAGGTTAAACCATCTCCACCCACATCCAACCGTGATCACACCAAAACCAGTGCTCCAATCACAACCGAACAGAACTTGGAATGTCATCTGGAATCCATCACTATCCTTGAGGAATTTTCTGTCTCCTTGTCTCTTAGGCTTTACCGCAATCCAAACCTGGATCACTAGGCCTGAAACGGAGACTGCTCCCTCAAGCTTTATCGTGTATCTTGCCAAAACCGGCCAAGTGATTCCTAGGCCTTTGGGAATGAGCCTTGAGACAACCTTCGCCCCGAATTCTGAAATCCATCCAGCAATTCCAAAGTTCCAAAACCGAAATAAACATCCCAACATACCATGGCATCCAGAAAAAGGCTAGGCTAGGCTGAAAACCACTGTCATAACCCGGCAAGACCATGCCACCAATAGCAAGACAATCATACACCAATATGCAAAGCCATGCATGTCTAAACCAACTAGGAAATCACACATCCAAAAGGTTACCTACAAGTATTCTTGCGGAAGCTACTTGATCCTTCTTTACTTTCCTTGTTCCTTGCCTTTTTTTCATTTCCTTTCCTTGCCTTCCCTTTCCTTTACTCCAAACTAGAGTTCTCCAAGAAAAATCTAAGTGACCAAGAAAGTGAGAGAAAGAGAGAATAATGAGAGAGCTCCAAAATTGAACTTTACAAAAGGCATGAACTGATCCTTAGAAGCCTTTTTATGCATGAGGCCTTTAATTTCTTCATTTTCCATTATTTTCCTTCAATTTCCTCCTCACATGCAACCTATGACCTTTTACCTTCCTTTTCTCCTAATTTCCTTTATTTTCATAAATAAATGTGCCAAAAATGTCTTTTTTCCTTTTAATGCCTTTGCCTTAGCCTTTACAAATTTTCCTTAGCCAAAACACACATCCAGTGAAGCCCACTAGGATATATTTGCCCAACATTCAACTTGGAATAAGTATCCCTTAATCGTGGTCTTATTTTTCCTTTATTAAATTTTATTACATGAACTTTTCACCAGGACTGTTACAAAACCCTCCCCCTTGGGGAACACTGTCCTCGATGTTAAACCACACCAAGACCTCAACAAAACCGCCGAAAAGAAAACATACTGCCTATAGAGCTTTACAACTTAGCTCGTTGCAGTATTTACAATGAAGAGTCTGCTCAAAAGAAAAACATCATGACAACATGACAAGGTAATAACCATAATAACATGACACTCATACCGCTTATTGGAGCTTTATAACTTAGCTCATGGTGGTATTTACATCCATATACATATACATATACAAATATCAAAACATGAGCAAAACATATGCCAAACATAAACCAACATCAAACCAAAATTGCTTTGCCTCAACCAGCAAAAAATGAAGGGTATAGGGCTCACATCTAATACTCCATCTCCCATGTAGCTTCTTCAGGCCCAAATTGTTTCCACTGCACTTTAACTTGCTCAATGGCTTTGTTCCTAAGCATGAGATGTTTCCACTAGAATATGCATTGAGGCTCCAGTTGGAACTCTCCTTCTTGCACCACCTACAATACAGACTAATCAATAACATGATCAACATCCTTTATATACTTCTTAAGTAATGAAATATGGAAAACATCATGGAATTTCATTGTTGGAGGTATTGCAAGTCGATATGCCACTAATCCAATCCTCTCAAGGATCTCGAACAGTTCGTAATATTGTGGTGCCATCTTGGCATATGAATCAATCCTTAAAGAGCTTTTCTTAGGCTTGATGTGTAAATACACATGCTCCCCAACCTGAAACTCTTTCAACATTGTGTGTTGATCTGCATAACTCTTTTGTTTATCATGTGCTTCCTTTAGATTCTTCTTTATAACCTACATTTCCTGATTCATGTCCACCAACATGTCTGGTCCAATAAATACCTTGTTCACTGGATCACTCCAGCTAATGGGAGTGTTACGACTCCACCCATACAATGTCTCAAAATGACTCATCCTCAATGACTCTTGATAACCACTATTGTATGCAAACTCAACCAATGGTAGATACTCTTCCCATTTCCTCTGTTAGTGCATCTCATACATACTCAACATATCTTCCAAGATCATGTTGACCCTCTTTGTCTAACCATCTGTTCGCAGATGAAAAGTTGTGCTGAAGGCCAACTCTGTACCCAAGCCTGCAAATAACTCCTTCCAAAACATGGAAGTGGACTTTGCATCCCTGTCTGAAACAATCTTCTTTGGAATGTCATGTAGTCTCACTATCTCTCTAATGAACACTTGTGGTATCTCACTAGCTGAATATGTAGTCTTTAATGGAATGAAGTGAGCTACCTTGCTCAACCTATCGACCACAACCATAATAGAATCATGTTGCTTCACTTTCCTCGGAAGACCTGTGATGAAATCCATGGAAATGACCTCCCATTTCCATTCTGAAATTGCTATAGGTTGTAGTAGATCGCTTGTATGCTTTCACTCCACCTTTACCTAATGACAATCTAAGCATCTAGCCATGAACTCAGCCACTTATTTCTTCAGATTCAGCCAATAATAGAACTTATTTACTGCCTTCAATGTCTCCTGATATCCTGGATGACCTTAATATTGTTTCACATGAAACTCCCTCAAGATAAGCTTCTTGAGATCACTGCAATTCGACACATAGATCTTGTCTAGAAACCTCACCAAGCCATCTGCCATGAGACGATAGTCTGCATCCTGATCACCTGTACATGTACCTACACCTATACTTGTACTCTATTGTAACCTATGCATGATCTCCATGTATTTGTCATCCCGTTGACCTACCTACAAAATCCTATCATGTAACTATGTTCCATAAGAGCTTATAGCTGCTATATGATTTACCTGTACCTTCCTGCTAAGAGCATCTACAACCCGGTTCTCCTTCCATTTGATGTATCGGATCTCAAAGTAAAACTCACTAAGGGTGGCCAACCATCTAGCTTGCGTGGCACTTAGATTCAACTAGTCAAACAAATACCTCAACCCACTATGATCGGTCATCAATGTGAACCTCCTGCCCATAAGATAATGTCTCCACATATTCAATGCATGTATAATCGTTGTTAGCTCAAGATCATGTGTCGAATAGTTCTGCTCATGGTCATTCAATTTCTATGACTCATAGCACACTACCTGTCCTTCTTGCATGAGAACTCCACCAATTCCCCTTTTGCAAGCATCTGTACACCCAACAAACTCCTGGTCCGGATCCAAAATCTTTAGCACTAGTGCATGTGTCAACAACTACTTAAGATGCTCAAAACTATCTTCACATTCCACCATCCATTCAAGCTTCTTACCTTTCCGTTGCAATGATGTAATAGGATATGCAATGCGTGAGAAGTTCATGATGAACCTACTATAGTAACTTGCCAATCCCATAAATGATCTCACCTCATCTACATTCTTAGGAGCTTCCCATTCCATGATGGCCCTTATCTTTTTCGGATCTACTATTATGCCTTCCTTGGAGACAACATGTCCCAAGTAATGTCTCTCAGTCTGAAAGAAGTTGCGCTTGCAAAGTTTAGCACACTACTAATTGATCTAGGTGGATATTGGTGGCCACTCGCTAATTCCACTTGGATCCCCACCAGTGCTTCTTTCAGTTTTTCAGCTTCCTTAATTATAGCACAGTGTACTATTTTTAGCAATTTTTCGGGTCCTAAACTTCCGGAGCCGTTTTGAGGACCTAAACGACATTTTTTGGGAAACTACAATTAGTAATTTTTTGTTTAAAATCGTCTTTTTTGTCGTAGTCCTCGGAGAGATCTTTCCAACGGGCTATCATGCGCGTCAAACGAAGATAATATGACCAATTCGCGATCCCAGGAAGTTGGCTATCCAACTCACCCCAACGGGGCCCACAAACTCTTGGTGTTACATCTCCTTGGGTTAGGGTTTTGGTTGTTTGGGGTTTTCTCTTATTGTTCAATAATAAAAAGGCCCTTGAGCCTCATTGTAAGATAGCTCAGAGGCATGTAGCCGCCACATCTCTTCTCAGAGATAAGCTACCATCGCTCTCGCTGGTTTATTTCCATTCCTGTTTGTAAGCATATTTCAGTATTTTACATTAATGAAATGAAGTATTATTTCCATTGCATCTATGTGTTTATGGTTATCTCTATATTTTGTTGCATTCCTGTTTAAATCTGGATCAGTGGTATTAGAGTGATCTGCTTTTCTTCTCTGTTTTTCTTTGCATGTCCCCAACGAGGTCGGGATATAAGGAGTTAGGGCTTGAACTGGTCGAACCTTTGCAAGACCAGCCTCGCAAATCCCGACGACCTCCCATGGCAGATGAAAAGAAAGATGAGGGGGCAGGAGATCATATCAAAATCTTGCTCAAAGAAGCCCTCGAGCGACAACGGAATGCGATGATGGATAGCTTTGCCCAGATCCTTTAGCGGCTACCCAGGGGTGACGCATCGGCTTCCAACAGCTACTCTGGAAACACCACAGCATTTAAGGTACAAGTTAATTTTGAAATCCCCATATTCAAGGGTCAAATAGACGCAAATGCCATCGATAAATGGTTAAATCTGCTAGAGGGTTATTTTTTTGTTCATGATTTTTCCAATCGGGAAAAGATTATTTTCGCTCTTCTCAAAGCAGCCCCCCACGTCAAGGATTGGTGGGAAACCTACTGCGAGCAGAAGGATGAAAGTACAGGCTCACTATTTTCAGTCGCACCGACTTGGAATTCATTCTGGGATGCCATCAAGGAGCAGTAATACCCTGTCGGAAGCTATGAGGATCAATACATAAAGTGGACCATGCTGCTGCAGGGAAGGGACCAAGACGTATCGGAGTTTACCAATATTTTCCATACCCTTCGCACAAAGTTGGGTATCAAGGATACATAGCAGCATTTGGTACTCAAATACGTGGTTGCCTGAACAAGTACATCTAGGAAGAAATAGAATTCCTAAACATCTCCTCACTTGGCACGTCATATCGATACGCTGTCAAGGTCGAGCAAAAGTTTAAACAGAAGAAGCGAGACTTTGGGTCGGCGAATCCGAAACAAGGGAAAGGTGCCCCCAAATCGCAAAACAAAGGACAAAGCCAAGGCGGGGCAGCCCAAGACAACCCACCAAAGCTGTAAGCAAAGAACAACGCCGCGAAGCCGAAAAAGGACATAGGAAAGTGGTGTGAGTTCCATAAGAGCTCCACTCACAACACAAGTGAGTGTCGAGCCAAGCAGTCACTGGTGGCCGAGCTAAAGGTTTCAGAATTAGATGCATGTTTTGACTATGAGTTAGAACCTGATAAGGGGAATGACAAAGGGAAGCAGATTATCGATGCAGAGCCCAACGCCACCATTGCCACCACAAAGATCCAGAAGGAGGAACCCGAAGATCCAGAGGAAGAGGAGCGTCTCTTCCACTCCAAGATGTGGGTAAAGGGCTCCCTACTATAGTTCATTGTCGATAGCGAGAGCCAAAAGAACCTCATTTCGGCAGAGGTTGTGAAGCGGCTGGGCTTACCGACCACAGCACATCCACAACCATACACCATTATGTGGCTGAACCAAGGACGGTATCTTCGCGTGAGCCAACAGTGTCGCATTCCATACAACATCAAGCCCTTCACGGATGAGGTATTGTGTGACATTGCTCCCCTTGAAGTTTGTGATGTGTTATTAAGACAACCATACTTGTGAAAGCGACATGCTGTGTATGAATCAAGGCCCCTTGCTGTTATTTTTACTTTGGGAAATAAGTTGTACAAGATACCAGAGGTAGCACCGCCTATCGCCATCTCTTTGGTTACTACAAAACAATGCAGTAAGCTCATTTCCAAAACTGGGAAATGTGTTTTCCTGATTATATGCCCTCAAGAAAAGAAGAATACGGTGGCCATGACCTCCAGACAGGGCCCCTCTGCACGACAACTACAAATGGACAAGGTCGTGGAGGAGTACGAGGACATCTTCACCTCCCCCGCAGGGGTTCCTCTGCACTGTCAGGTCAAGCACTCCATTGATCTGACCCCAGGTGCGCTACTGCCTAATGGACCAATCTATCGGTGCTCTGTTCTGGAGAACGATGAAATCAAGAGGAAGATTCAGGAGATGCTGCAAAAAGGTCACATCCGTCCGAGTTCATCGCCTTGTGGGAGCCCGATCGTGCTGGTACAGAAGAAGGATGGGACTTGGAGACTCTGTATTGACTATCGGGCGCTAAACAAGATCATTATCTGTAATAGGTACCCAATCCCACAGATTGATGACCTCCTAAACCAACTAAAGGGGGCAAAATATTTCAGCAAGATTGATTTGAAGTCAGGATATCACCAAGTACCAATCAAACCCTCTGATGTGTGGAAGACTGCCTTCAAAGCCAAGGAGGGCATTTTCTAATGGTTGGTTATGCCTTTCGGATTGACAAATGCTCCCTGCAACCTTCATGAGGCTAATGGATGACATCTTGCGGCCATTCACCAACTCATTTGTAGTGATATACTTGGATGACATCTTGATCTTTAGCTAGAGTTGGGAAGAGCACCTCCACCACATCCGACAGGTTCTCCAAACACTGCAGCAACACAAGTTATGTGCCAATTTGGAGAAATGCACTTTTGGCATGACCTAGGTTCAGTATCTGGGATACATTATTGATGAACGGGGGGTGCATGTGGATCCAGCGAAGATCCAAGTCATTCAGGATTGGCCATCTCCAACCACTCTGACAGAGCTTCGCAGCTTTCTAGGCCTTGCCAACTTCTACCGCAGGTTCGTGTTGGGATTTTATCATATCACTTGGCCCTTGAGTCAAGTCACCAAGGGAGGAGAAAAAGCAAAAAAAAATTGGTATGAATCTCAACAGAAGGCATTCACAGAGTTGAAAGATCACCTCTGCTCGGCATCAGTTCTTGCATTACCAGACTTGCAACAACCATATGAGGTCGAGACAGATGCCTCTGACTATGCTATTGGGGCAGTCCTTACTCAACACGGGCATCCAGTGGCATATCACAGTGAGATACTTTCAGACACAGTCCGAAAGTATCCCACTTATGACAAAGAGATGTATTCCATTGTGCAGGCCTGCTGGCAGTGGAAGCATTACATTTTAGGGAAGGAAATGGTCATCCACACAAACCATCGACCCTTACAGTTCATACAGACCCAAGGGAAATTGTAAAATGATCACCATCAGAAGTGGTCCACATACCTACAATAGTTCCATTTGAATATCAAGTATAAGAAGGGCAACACCAATAATGTTGCAGATTGCCTCAGTCAACCATTGATCATGGCGTTAACCACCGTGCTCAACTCTTGTGGGCACAAGACTTCTGATTGGCCACTACTCTACAAAAGCGACCCGGAATTCGGCCACACATACCAGATACTCTTGGAGGGTCAGCATGTTCCAAATTTTCACCTCCAGGATGACTTGTTGTGCCACCTGGGTCACCTTTGTGTTCCTTCAAGCGAGTGTGCCAAGATGATTTCAGAAGCACACTACAGTCGCACTGTTGGGCATTTCGGGGTCGAAAAAACAGTGGCAGTACTGCAGAAGTATTTCTATTGGCCGAATCTTCGACAGGATGTCGGGAAGTACATCAAATCATGCACTGCCTGCGCCATTGCCAAACTGACCATCAAGAAGTAAGGCCTCTATACCCCGCTGCCTACCCCTAGTCGACCTTGGGAATCCATC